>JASDQU010214696.1:3022-14039 GCA_032191745.1 Picea mariana | reverse complement strand
AGTAGTTGAAGCTGGGGTTCTTGGTTTCAAAGAGAGAACATGGGGTATAATTTTCCTTAGAGGGGTGTTGGCCTTCGAAGGAGAAGAAGTGCTTAGGAAAAAATCTTTGTTACACAGATTGTAATCCCTAGGGATGTATTTTATAACTGGTGTATCTCCAATAAAAAATTCTTCAATTTGAGGGGTTTCCTCGATAGTATCCTCATTTCCTTCTTTGGTGAGTTGTTCATCATTTATGCTTTGTTGATTTAAAGCTAGTTGATAACAAAGGTCATGGATTTTACCCACAAGGGACAAGTTTTTTCAGAGTGATTATGTTGGTGATATGAGAAGAAGTTGTCATTGTTGAAGGTATCCAAGTTTAGCGTGATTTTTGGTACCTCATGTGGTTTGGACGAGTTGTCATTCATTTTGAAGAATGCATGGAAAGGTCTGGGACTTGAGGGCCCTTCTCCAACATTCTTCTTGAGATCAAAAACTTCATTTGATAACTTTCTTAACTAACTTAAATACACTATCGATATCCTTTGGTTCCTTTTTAGGGGGTTTTGTTAGCGGTAGTGATTGTTTTCCAGCTGATTTGATTTCTCCAGAATATGGGTGATTGTCATAAGAGGATAAATATTTCTTAACAATTTCGGCTTCTTCAAAATTCTAAGCTAAAGTGTCCTCACCACCCCATTTAACAAACATGTCTATAGAAAGAATTAGAGTCGAAGTGTAGTATACGATGGCTAAGGATTGTAAAGGGGTTATATCGACAATAAACTTAGTGAGGATTGTAATGAAACATTTATTGAAGTCCTTCACTTTTTCCTTTTTTTCCATTTTTATGGTTCCTAACTCCTTGTATAAGGCAACAATGGTTTTTTGTTCCTCAAATTTCCCAATAAAAGCTTTCTCAAAGTCCTCCCAACTAGGTATGGAACTAGGTGGTAGATTAAAATACCAGGTGGATTATCTACCTACAAAGGTGTAAGGGAAAATCCTACAAACCACATATTCATGTTGAACAATGAGGAGGCGGGTAGCTAAAAAGAAATTTTTAACATGATCCTTAGGTGAATCGGGTTTGTCTGGGTCAAATTTTGGAAGGAGATTTTCCAGTTTTTTGGGCATTTCATGTAAAGGCTCTACCAAATTCAGAGCACCATTAGGTAGTCATGGTAGGATTAATACCCTTAGCTATTAATGTTCACCCATGATTTGGTTGATGTTAATTTTTGGGTTTTCACTTTCAAAGTTATGCTCTGATTCGGGAGGGGTAGGAGGGATATGATTTAAAGGCACTGGTACTTCTTGGAAGGGGGTTTCAATCAAATCTTCTATAGATTTGACAAGAATATTGGGGTGGTTGTTTGGTCATCTTAATCGAGTAGTTCTTCTCCTGGGGAGTTCTGAGGCTGTAGGTAACTTACCAAGAAAATTGGCATAGGCTTGAGTAATATGGCGATTTTCAGTAAATTCTTTGTAGGGTATAGGAAACCAAGTTTCTGTATAAGTTTCGGGACTGGAAATAGAACTTTCGAATGTAGGGTTTATGTCTTCTGAGGTAACTTCCTATTCAGAATTGATATGAGGAAAATGATTTGGAACAATGGTGTTTTCAAAGGATTGTCGTGAGTGTGCAATGAATTTATGTAAGCCATACAATCCCTCCTTCTAGCGTTGATTCTATTGTTAGGGAACAATTTCCCAACAACAATAAGGGGTACTCCTTGGCACACGGTCCCAATTACATTATGCATTGTTTGGTTTAAAATACCCATCCATATTTTGGCCCGATTTCCATTATTGGTTATGAGGGTGAAATATGGATGGTTATGCAAGTGAAATATGTAGATGAAGACTATGTAAAAATAAATATAAAGAAATCTAATCTACTTCTACCCTATCCTATCATGGCTAGGAGAAAATTTTCATAACTAAATGAGTTGTAATGAAACTAAACTCTGCTCAAACCCCAATCAGATAGATATCATGAAGGTGCAAAGTTAGAAGCACATGCATACAAATATATAACCAAAGAAGTCTAAATCATATTTCTGCATACATTAATAACTCATATGCTCATGACATAAAGTATAAGAAAGAGTAATGAAACTGAAATAATAACATAGATTGCATCAAAAAGTATATAAGCAAACCTACCCTTACAACCCATGTGAGTAGCCAACATCATGCTGGAAATAGTTCACGGAAAATAGCGATGCACATAAGTTCTTCTCTCTGTCAAGGTTACCCCTGAGGGCTTCCCAATATTCATTAACCAAGTATTTTCTCCAAAAAGAGTTGTAGAGTGTATATAAAGTTTGAATACCCCTTTAAAAATGGTCCTCTTCCCTTATTTATACAATTATTTCTAACCGATGAAGATGAATTCTTGCATTCCTAAATAAGCAATCACAAAATTGTTCATCTTCCCTCTACATACTTGATGACACGTGTATACAATGAAGACAAAATTGAAGGTAGTTGGAAAAAGAAAAAATAGAGTACAATTAATATCAATTTCGAATTGTTATTTTGTCTTATTGAAAGTCTTTTGTCTCTGACATATTGCAAGGTACAATATCTATTATAATAGCTGAAAACATAAAGATTGCAAAGAATAACAATAGAACACCGCAATAGATGAAACCACATCACCAAAATAATATCTTTATTGATAGGAAACAATGTTCACTTGCCTCTTCGAGTGGGCAAGTTCCAGCAGAGAAATTCTCTATTACAATAATTCTCAAGACAAAACTTCTCATGCCCTCGACTCCTATTTATACTAAATATATCTACCAAAAGAAAAATCTAGAGGAATATCTTCTAGAAGCAGAAGCTTCTATTAGGTCTTCTTACATTTGACTTATTCTTCCTTATTACTAGGCCTTATTAATATTGACCTTTATTACATGGAAAATATATTATTCTACCTATGTGAGGGGTTAGGGAGGTTAGGTCCCTAACATGCCCTCCCTCTTAAAAAACAACCTTGTCCTCAAGACTTGAGATGAGGAAATTATTACAAATGCCATTGAGCTGGATCCCTCGTGCTCCTATTGCTCTATCAGTCGAACCTCGTGATGGTTCGTGGGATGAAAAGTCGTAAGTGACCGAACCTGTGCAAAGCTTAAAATGGTCTACACAGATGTTGCCCCATCAAAGTTGTATAACCAGGAGCGGAAGTTGTCCAAGCAACCCTGGGCTACAGGTGACATCTGTTGGAGTTGTATCTTTCCACTGTACTAACATTTCCTTGATGGTGTGTGGACAGAGACGACGCTTACGCTAGTCCAAGACTGCTTGTGGCTGCAACCAGATGGAGTCTTCTTCATCCAACCTGGGAAGACTGGTTTGAGTTTGGCACTTAGTTCCAATCACCTTCTTTAAGCATGAGACATGAAAAACAATATGGAGCTTAGAATGATTGGGAAAAACTAATTGATAGGTCACCTGTTCCACGCACTTGAGAACTGTATAAGGACCAAAAAATTTGGGTGCTAGTTTCTAACAATGGTCAGCCTTGAGTGAATTCTACTTATAAGGTTGTAGTTGAAGAAACACCTAGTCCCCTTCAACAAATTGACGTTCTGAGCGACCTTGATCTACTTGTTTCTTCATGCGATTCTGAGCCATGACCAAATTCTCTTTGAGGGTACAAAGAATAGCCTCTCGAACTGTAAGAGTTTGTTCAACTGCATGGAACTTCGAGACGTCATACATGTATGAGAGAAGTGAAGGTGGATTTTGTCCATATACTACTTCAAAAGGAATCATGCCAATAGTTGTATGGTAAGAAGTTTTGTAGCACCATTCAACTAGGGGTAATCATTGATCCCACTAATTTTTCCTCTCAGATGCAAAACACCTCAAATATGTTTCCAAACACCTGTTGACAACTTCAATTTGAACATTAGCTTGGGGATGATAGGTGGTGTTAAGATGAAATTGTGTTCCATGTAGCCTGAACAATTATTGCCAAAAATTGTTGGTGAAAGTGGGATCTCTGTAAAAAACAATAGAATGAGGCATGCAATGAAGCTTGAATATATGATCGATGAAAATTTGAGCCACATTGGAGGAGGTAAATGGGTGTTTAAGAGAACAAAAATGAGCATACTTGGAAAGACAATCAATAACCACCATGATGACTAACTTATTGCTTGATTTAGGTAATCCAAAATCCATAGAGATATCCCTCCAAATAGTGGGTGGAATCGGAAGTGGTTGTAGGGTGCCCGGGGCTTTGACTGTTTCTCTGTTGATGTATTGACACATATCACATTCCACCACAAAAGTTTGAACGTCTTGTTTCATACCATCCCAGAAAAAAGAATGCTTGACCCTTTCATAGGTTTTGGTAAACCCCGAGTGCCCTGCTGTGGGTGTAGCATGAAGCTAACAAAACACTGTGGATTTAAGTTGTGACTGTTTACTTAAATACATATGAATTTTGTAGCAAAGCTCATCATTGTGCCAAGAGTACCCTAGAGGAACTGGATAATTGTCTTGAAATAATTGTATTAGACGCAAAATTTTGGGATGTTGCAGCCATCCGTGGCGAACAACTTGGAGCTAATCTGGTATAATGAAGGAGAGGGAAAAAATGGACCCTTCATCTTCATATTTTCTTGAAAGAGCTTCAACAACCACATTGTCTTTTCCTTTCTTGTAAATGATCTCATAATCATATCCAAATAACTTAGTCACCCATTTTTGTTGCTCTGGGATGAAAGATGTTGCTCCAGAAAATACTTGAGGTTTTGATGATCTGTCTTAATTTGGAAGCATTGCCCCAATAGATAAGGGTGACAAATATCCACTACATGTAGAATAGCCATCATTTCCTTTTCATAGATTGATTAGCCCAAATGTCTCTCTAACAATTGTTTGTTGGTAAAGGCCAAAGTTCGTCCATCTTGCATAAGGACTACTCCAATTCCTCTCCCGGAAGCATCACATTCTAGGAAAAACTTTGTGAAGTCAGGAAGGTCCAAGACTAGAGTGGTGCACATAAGAACCTCCAAGGCTTGAAAGGATTGATCAACTACTAGAGTCCAAGTGAAAGAATTATTTTTAAGGAGAGAAGTGAGAGGCGTCACAATATTTTCATAATTCTGAACAAACTTGCGATAATAGCATGTTAAACCCATAAAACCACACAATCTTTTGAGATTCTTAGGGTGAGGCCAATCTTGCATAGCTTCAATATTTTTAGGATCCACCTTGACACCCACCTTGCCAACAATATGACCCAAGTAATCGATTTTCGAGGCTCCAAAATAACATTTAGATTGTTTGAGGAAAAGTTGGTGCTAAGAGAGTAGATGAAGATCTCGATCCACATGAGCAAGATGGGTTGTCTAGGTTTTACTATAGACGAGGATATGATCAAAGAAAACTAAGAAAAAATGACGAAGAAAAGGATGGAAGACATGATTCATGAGCCTTTGGAAAGTGGAGGGGGATTTAAACAAGCCAAAGGGAATGACCAAGAACTCATAGTGTCCCTCATGAATTTGAAATGCAGTCTTAGGAATGTTTGCCTCTTTCATACGTATCTGGTGGTATCTAGAACGAAGATCAAGTTTAGAAAAGAATTGGGAACCACTTAATTCATCCAAGAGATCATCAATGACAGGAATGAGAAATTTTTCTTTGATGGTGATTTTGTTGAGGGCGCAAAAGTCAAGACACATGCGCCAAGAGCCTTTGTTCTTAAGTACCATGACTACAAGAGAATAATAGGGGCTAGTACTAGGATGAATAAGGCCTGCGACGAGCAATTCTTGAACAATTTTCTCAATTTCATTTTTCTGGGAAAAGGGATGATGATATGGACAAACATTGAGAGGAAGGTTTCTAGGGACAAGGGGAATGGAATGATCATGAACACCATGGGAAGGAGGAATTCCATGGGGAGTGGAAAAAACAACTTGATGTTTGGAGAGGTTGGATTGGAGGTCAGGAGGCACAAAGGGTGTCTTAGTGGCATGAATGGAATGGAGTTTTGCAATAATGTCGTAATGACCTTTTTTGAGGATATTTTCCATGTGATGGGAACCAATGATATCATGGGAACCTACTATGATTCCTTGGAACTTATGTTGTTGGCCCTCTTGGTTGAATTACATTGTTAATTTCTTAAAATCCATGAGAGTGGGACCCAAAGTCCTTAACCATTCGACACCCATGAGAACAATGTCGCAACCACCCATGTCGATAGAAAACATACGATATTTCATGTGATACTGACCAATTTGGAGACACACATTTTCACAATGCCCCCACATTTCATGGACCCACCATTAGCAATCCTGATTTGAAAGTTGTTGATTGCTCGGATATAGAAATTAGTTTCTTGGGCCATGTGATGATGAATAAAATTATGGGTGCTACCACTGTCAACGAAGATGATGACCTTGTGATGCTTAATGTAACCAATTAGATTGAGGGTTTGGGGAGCAGAGAATATAGTGAGAGTATTCAGGGAAATGACCAGTTCAACTTATGGGGAGTCTGAGGGTGGATTCAGGTCAATGGGTTTATGTGACTCGGCCAGAGGGGGAGCCTTGACCTCTTCTTCAGAAACATCCTCGGAGATGGCCATAAAAATATTTTGTTCCTTACACTTGTGCCAAAGAAAACAGTTTTCATCACAATTATAACAAAGGCCCTTGAGTTGGTGTTCAACCATGTATGTTCGAGTGAATTTCCTTATCTTTAATGGAGTGGAAGGAGGAGTGGGAGTGACTGGTTTAGTGCGATGAATAAAATATGGTTTTCTAGTTTGAGAAGAGACAACATGGTGTTCTTCCTTAGTTCTTTTAGTAGCTTCCACCCAACTCTGGGGGTGAGCCATGAGGACATGGGCACGTATCTCATCCTTGAGGCCACTAATAAATCATTATTGGAAAAAATCATAAGACATGCCCTCCGTGTGAAAATCCAATCACTCAAAAGAAACTATAAAGTCTTCCACTATGCCAGATTGTTTCAACTTTGTCAAACGAGCTAAATGGTGGGTGTCAGTGTCAAAGTGTTCATAAATCTCTACAACAAATTGTGTCCAAGCCACATACCTGTGGCATGCATTTTTTCTCCATTGCCACCATTGCCAACGTTCTTGATCTAGATGGAGAACACCATACCAGAGTTTGGCCAACTCATCTGTAATGTCATACAAAGAGAAATAGTGTTCCATTTGAATTATCCATTCAGTGGGATTGGGGCCATCAAATTTGTTCACATCCACTCACGGAAGGTGTAGGTCATGCTGAAAGTGATGGGGTTGAAAAGGCTAGGAATTGGAGGAAGTTTCACCTACGAGGTGCAAAGGTGGGTCAAAGGAGGTAAGGTCTCCAATGATATTCAGTTTGGCGCAAATCTAGCCAGCAAAGTATTCAAGCTGGGTAGAGAGGTCTTGTTTCATGGTTTCCATTTTTGTGTCTATGGTGGAATTCATTTTGTTATTGATGGTGGTAATATTGGCACTGAGTTGCCACACTTCCTTCTGGGCCTATGTGAAATCAGAGGACAAGGTATTGAAGCAGGCTTCAAGATCTTGGCTACAGGCATGGGCCATGATGAAGGGGGGAAATAGAAAGGGATGGGTGGGACCACACATAAAAGGGGTTATGGGTGAAGGGTATCACAATGATCAAGGCAATGAGGGAAATCCAATGGGGTAAGTCCCAAATAAGGGGGAGGAAAGGGGGTTTTCTAATGTGATACCACTCAAAGGGGTACCAACATGGGTTACAAGGGTGGAAAAAAATGTTCTCTTAAGTACCACTTGTAATTCTTGTGGGTATGCTTCCCCGACCGTGGATTTATGTGCTAAATGACAGACCTTTGTAGCTTTAAGAATCCAGAATATGTATCTACCCTGAAAAAAATAACCCACAATTTTTTGCCAAGGAAAGTGATCTGATACCACTTGTAAGGTACCTTATCTATTATAATAGTTGAAAAGATAAATATTGTAGATAATAACAACAAAACAACACAATAGATAAAACCACAACACCAAAATAATACCTTTATTGATAGGAAACAATGTTCACTTGCCTCTTCGAGGGGGAAACCTCTAGCAGAGCAACGCTCTATTACAATAATTATCAAGACAAAACTTATCATGCCCTCGACTCCTATTTATACTAAATATATCTACCAAAAGAACAATCTAGAAGAATATCTTCTAGAAGCAGAAGCTTCTATTAGGTCTTCTTACATTTGACTTATTCATCCTTATTACTTGGCCTTATTAATATTGCCCTTTATTACATGGAAAATATAGTATTCTACCTATGTGAGGGGTTAGGGAGGTTAGGTCCCTAACATGTATGATGTACATATCTCCAACTGATTATACAAAGACATTTCTCTACAGTATGCCAACTCTTCGAGAGCCATTATATGCATGGTCATGTTGTCTTTGAGGGTCTGTATATCTTTTGATATCATATGAATGCTTGAATTATATTATGGACATTGGATGGCTATATGAGATGTTGTTCGATTAATTCCATCATTACTTTAGTGGTTGACTCACAGATTTTGTTCCTGTGGCTTGTGTTTTCTTGTATTTTATTGACCAGTTCTTCCATTATGAGATTTTTCCCCAGCTCTTCTAATGAAGGAAGTTGACACCTCTTGATCAACTCTTTTTCTCTTTGTATAATCGCGAACATATCTCGATTGAGTTGGTTTTCTCTCTATCTACTCTTTTCCCAGCTTGTTGATAGTGCTCCAATGCGCAGAGGTATTTCTTTCTTTCTATACCTGAAGGGACAGGGAGCTCAGCAGGCATGTTCGGGTTCTCTGCAATCCACCTATCAATATCTTCTATACCCTCTCAGATAATGTTGAAATGTGTATTCTTGTATTGTACTCTACTATGCTTATCAATGATGGTGATAGGTGTTTGTTGAAACAAGTGATAATGGGCGTACATGCCAATGATTTCCTCTTCTAGTTCTATTCTAACCTTCGTTGCACTAGATTTGAAGCTTTGCAGGCTGCCCTCATCGATCATTACCTTCTAGAGTTATTCCTATAGTTCTTTGATCCTTGCCTCCTTCTCCATATTTTGCTGGCGTAAATTCCAAACAATATCTTTTGTGGTGTTCATGAAAGCGAAGTCAGCAGGGGATATGGCAACTAGATCTTCATTGGCATTTCCTGTTATAGGGGTCTGTGTAAGAACTAAAATTGAATTTCCCTTGTGACCAACACTTTCTTCACTTATTCGTGTACAATCATGTCTGACACTTTGTTGTATGTGAATTTATTTAAACTGATCACTTCATTTTCCTTGAATGGGGCGCAAAACCCTAGATCCAACCCACCAAATGAGTTGTGACTGTTGGCACCTACTTTGAATACCTCCGGGAGGTCAGTATCCATCAGGAACGTCTCATTGTTTATGGCTTGTTCATGCTCCTTGCATCGTTCTTCTTCAACTACTTTGTTTGCAACTTCCTTAGCTACCCTTTGTGTTTCCTCTGTCGTTGTTGCCACATCCGTTGTCACCTTTTCGGATGCTACCTTGTGTTTAGCTTATTTCTAGGCAATTGCCTTTTCTTTCTCTTTCATTGTGGTTTTTGTTGTTGTTGTTGCTGCATCAACTTTATCCTTTTTGACAATCTTCCTCTTCTTCTCAACAACGTCGTTCTTCTTCTTTTGGACTTTTTCTTTCTTCCTTCTCTTTTTGTCAATTTTTTTTTTTTCTTCCTCTGTAGATTCCAACTACACACATGTAGTTGTGACAGATGTCCTTGTTGATGCCTCTTCATCTTTCCTTTTGGCCTCTTCTCTTGCCTTTTCTTCATCGACAACTCTTCTGATAAGATTACCACGTCTTTTGAAGATGACTTCATCATAGGTCCTTGCTTCGCAATGTACTTCTTCTTCCTCCCAAAACTATGATGTGTATTCCCAATGCACATCGAGCTTGTTGAAGTGTGCTTTGATGACCTTCTTTGGGTCATGCCTTATGAACCTCTCTTCCCCAAAGTGGTATGAAAACAACGTATCCACTTCTTCTTGGGCCTGCTTTGTGTTTGCAAAGGAGTAGGCACCGATGTATAACGGGAGCAGTGGCCATATGGCCTTCTTATCCTTGTAAAGTATTTCCCTAAGTTCATTGATCATCGCTTGATAGGCCACTTCCTGAAGCACTATTTTGTCTAGTACAAATCGAGGAAATAGATGGGGGATTTCATAGCTCCGTATACCCTAATATATGTGTCTTGTTCTATCAAGTACCGATACCCTATTCTTTTGATGAAAACTAATGTTTTGTCTACCATACAAGGGTTGGTGTGCAAAAGATGAACTCATACAACAGAGCCAAGAAATGCTCATGGATCTTTTGGTACTCCGTTCTATACTTGTGCTACCAAAGCACTTTGCAAAATATGTGAATGGTCGGGTTTGATGGTTGCCACACCTAGCCCATCTTTGGGTATTGGTGGGATACACACATGATGTCTATTAGGTATGAAGACATATGGAAATCTAGGAAGGTTCCAGGAGGGGCTTCCATAATTGTTGTGATGGCCTCTACTAGATTTGTTGATAGAATATCATCCCAGTTAAATGACGATCCTTTGTATGCACAGTGATAAATCAAGGGTATGTATGAAAGGGAGAATTTGGAGGAATCAAACTCTCCATATAGTCTACATAACATTTCCACCATGAATTGATAAGACCTCCTTAATACAGTTGTGGGGTACCCACCAATTGGCCTGAGCTTGAATTGTTTATCTACTTTGTACCATCTAGGGCATAGGTCTTTGGATGTATGTTTGAACTCACTGAAAAGTTCACTGTCTAGCTTCTTGGTCCCCTTATCTAGATGATAACACTCGGATAGGTCTTTGGTACAGAATAATGCTATAGGATCTCCCCCAACATTACATATATACATGTTCCCTAAGTCCACGTGTTTAAGTATCCAGGTGATGGCATCGGTGTAGGGGAATACAACAACGCGGGATACTACTCTATGTATTCC
>JASDQU010214695.1:2262-18371 GCA_032191745.1 Picea mariana | reverse complement strand
GTCCGAGGTATCATGGTATGTGTCATATTTGATCGTTATAACCTTCTTATATATGCATTAGGTTCCTTTCATTTCTGATGACTGCTTGGATCTTACACTAATCCACTTGACCATTGTTGGGGTGATTGATGGGGTGACTTAGTAAGCTTGTATTCATAGGTTTTGGTTAGCCACCGAGGGGGATTTGCAGAGCCATCGTCCTCTCCCACCATCTTATCATATTTACATCTTATACCCCGCTCATTCATCCCATTCCCCTATTCTGGCCATTAGGATGACCTTTCAGGGTTACACTTTGTCTTGTGGGAAGAAGGGGATAAAGGCCCAGGGGGTAACAGCAACTGGTAAAAGATAAAAGCCATAGGAAATAAAACCTAGAGATGCTTCGCCCACGGGATCCCTGAGAAGGCAATAAAAAGCCTCTCGATAAGAAACTAAGGGACCCTAAGAAAAATGATAAAATAAAAAAAATAAGACCTAACCAAGAGGATGGGAGGTCTCATCACGAGCTGGCCCATTATGTTCATAGGTATTTAGCGGTATGACATTGCCACTATTTGGTAACCAAGCCAGGGCAGTGACCTTTGGTTGCATGGCCAAAGGAAAGGGGGTCTCATCATGAGCCAGACCTATCATTTCTGTGAAGATACCAGTGGGTAACACTGTCAGCTCTGGCCACCAAGCCAAGGTAGTGTCCTCTGGTTAGAACTTGAAGTAAAAAACAAATAAAAGCAATAAAGAAAAATAAAGGCAAAAAGGGCTTGGAAAAAATGCATCCATGATGGGTACAACTCGCCTCCTACAAAGGCACCCATAGACAACACCTACCCTTGGTCTTACTGTGACTAGACATCCCTAAAAACCATATCACCTCATAAAACATGGCTTGAATGATATTCTAAGGAAACTTTCCATCTCTTGTGGGTATTAGCCCAATAGGTTTTTCTGTCGGTTTCCTTAGCTTTGTATAGTAGATTTGTGTAATATCTTTGAGCTCTTAGATGATATGTTAGGGATTTCATGCATATATTTGATAACTTTAATGATGAGATATGATTTACATTTATATGATCTCTAGGACTGATTAGCCCATGGAGGGCGTAATTTTCGATGTGCAGGACCATGCCCGACGGGCAGGTACCAGAGGATCTATACACATGGGGAGATGATTAGCTCGGACCTCCATGGGGCTGAAGAGCCCATCAGATGGTTGCTGGGATGGCAGAGGTAGGACAACGTCATGATGAGCCCTTGCATGAAGAAGACAGAAGGATGCCCTCACCAGGACGCTTTGGTAGAGATTGACCTAGGGGGGATCACCCCCTGTAGATGAGATGATGGATTTGATGGACAGGACGCCACCCAGGGCAGACTGGACGTTTTCTGGAGGATGTGGCAGTTTGCTTGGACCATTTGGCATGTGTGGCAGCTTGCAGGAGCCCTAGAGGGGCCAACGTTTTGCCTTCTGGATGCTGATGATGCCCAAAAAGGGCCAACGTCTCCCTCAGAGGGGCCTGACATCTCCCTTTTTAGCTCTTACTTTGACATTTTAGCATTTAATGTGACAAATAATTGAATATTGTTAAGTCAGCCTTGTCGGTTGTTTTTAATGACCTATTTTGTAAATTAAGGTCATTTGGATGATATATATTGAGGACGTTGAGCCTCATTTTGGATAGAACACAAATCACTCTCTTGTGAGAGACTTCTCTTTAGTCTTTTTGTCTTGTTATTGGCTCCTGGAGTTGAGGCACTACACTTGGAAGGATTATCTTTGGCATGCATATGGTGTTTTTATCATTGGAAGGTGTTACAACTAAGGTTTGATAAGCTCATCATTGATTTGTAAGTGTTTTTCTCATACAAAACTTCTTGATTGAATGGTTGTGCTTTAAAATTCTTACATGTATAGTTACATTGTTATTTTTATGCTGAATCATTGAAACCCTAGGGAGCAAGCACACAAGTAGGTCCTTGCACCATGTCCCCATGATAAAGACTTGTTTAGCTATTTGATTAAGAAGAACCTAGCCTAGCCATTGCTACACTAGTTCCTCTTTTTCTTGAGTTAGTTTGAAACATAAGTTGAAGAAAGAAGACGTCCTAGGCCTAATTAATTTTACACCTAGGGTTTGTCTTTTAGGGTTTGAAAATCCTTGGCCCCAAACAACACTTTTCAGCCATAGATTTATGTTTTATAGCGAGCTGATTTTGCCAAAGAGTCTTAAGGAAAGAGGGAGGAGCATGAGGCCTAGATTTAGCTACACTGGAATGAGCCTCCTCCCCTTAGGGTTTTGACTTGGTGGCCCTGCCATTGCAGCACCATTAATCCTAACTCTCCCGTTCTTAGGTTTAAGTTTTTTCCAAGCCTTTTAGCCTCTCTCTTTGACTCCATTAACCCAAGGCACTAGTCTAATTTGCAACGTTGAGCCCTTTATTCTCAAAACAATCTTTCAAACACTCTTGAATTAAAACCCTAACTAACCCTAGCGGCCTACTAACCCTAACTAGTTGATGACGTCAAGCCTCTTTTTAACCCTTGTTTGAGTGTAAAACATTGTGGCTTTGTCATCCTTTGATAGACATTTGAGTGTTGAGCAATTTCATTGGCTTACTTGGCAAAACTTCCACTTTATTGTCTAGCTAAACTAACCTAGAATAGGGCTGATGTCACCTTTTAGCAGGTTTGACGCAACAACAATATATATATGAGCACATTTATCGCATCAAGATAATACAATGATCTGATTTTATATATATTGAATGCCATATCTCTTTTGTATTTATTGAGGAAGTGGTATTATAAGTCTTAGCTTTAATTGCAATCATTGACTTCGTCAATAATTACATTTATTATTGCTCATATGTATTAAAGATAGTCATTAATATTTTGAAGTACTAACCACTATGGCATATTTTAGTTTTATCATTGCCTTGTCTCGCAAACAGGTGCCTTTCTCAGTGGAATATCTTCTCTTTGACTATCCATTTGGGAGTAATCTGTGAAGGAAAAGCTTACCTTAACCTTTGAGCCTTAAACCCTTGATCCTTTTCCTTTAGAACCCCAGATTACTAGGGACATCTCCCTTGGGATTAGCGACCCAAAATAGAAAGAGCTCCCCATCGAGGTGACAGTGGGTGGGGAAGTTCCTGTTACGCCAGTTTGAGTCTCACTTCCAAGATACTAAACCTATCCTACAAACTGTGCGATAACAAACCCAATTTGTGACTTATCTTTATGAACGCTTTGACACTGACACCAACCATTTGGGCCATTTGACAAAGTTGAAACAATCAAGAACAGTAGAAGACTTCATAGCTGCCTTTGAGCACCTGGCTTTTTGAACAGAGGGCATGACTGATGCTTTATTTCGAGAGTGTTTTATCAGTGGCCTCAAGGATGAGATTTTGGCCCATGTCCTCATGGCTCGACCTTCGAGTTGGGTGGAGGCTAATAAAAAAGCTAAAGAAGCACAATAGGTTGTATCCTCTCAAAACCATAAACCCTCCTTTATCCCTCGCCTAAACCCGTAAATGCCACTACTCCCTCCACCCCATTAAAGATCCAAAAATTGACTAGGGATGAAATGGCTGAACACCAACTCAAAGGCCTTTGGTATAATTGTGATGACAAATATTTCCCAGGCCACAAGTGTAAGGAACAAAATATTTTTATGGCCATCTCTGAGGATATTTCGGAAGAGGATGTTGAAACTACCCTTGTGCATGAGTCACCTGAAATCACTGACATAACCCCTCCCTCAGACCCTCTCAAAGTGGAACCGATCATTTCCCTCAATTCTCTCACTGGCTTCTCTGCCCCCCAAACCCTCAAGTTAACCAGTTACATCAAGCATCAGAAGGCCATCATTCTGGTTGATAGTGGAAGCACCCATAATTTTATTCATCACCACATTGCCCAAGAAACTCATTGCTACATCCATGCCATAAACAATTTCGAAATCATGATTGCCAATGGTGGTTCCATGAAATGTGGAGGGCACAGTGAAAATGTGTGTCTCCAAATCGGTGACTACCACCTAAAATCCCATATATTTTCTATCGACATAGGCAGTTGTGACATTGTGTTGGGTGTAGACTGGCTAAGGACTTTGGGTCCCATTCTCATGGATTTTAAGGAATTAACCATGCAATTTGACTAGGAAGGCCACCAATATAAATTCCAAGGCATCATTGCTGGTTCACCTGAGGTCATTAATTCCCATCGCGTGGAAAAGTTGCTCAAAAAAATTCATTCGGGTGTCATTGCCCAACTCCATGCCATACAAGCAACAAAGACACCCGCCGGTGCCACAAGACTTCCAAGCCCTCCTTTCTAAACATCAAATGGTATTTTCCACTCCGCAAGGACTTCCTCCTTCCCACGGTGTTCATGATCATTCCATTCCCCTTGTACCCGAAAGCCTTCCTCCCAATATTTTTCTGTATCGCTACTGCTTTTCACAAAAAAATGAAATTGAGAAAATGGTCCAGGAACTCCTTACTACAGGCATTATCCACCCTAGTACAAGCCCTTACTCTTTTCTTGTAGTCATGGTATTGAAGAAAGAAGGTTCTTGGAGAATGTGTCATGACTTCCGTACCCTCAACAAACTGACCATTAAAGACAAATTTCCCATTTCTATCATTGATGACCTCCTGGATGAATTGAGTGGCACCGAATTCTTTACTAAACTTGATCTTTGCTCGGGCTATCACCAGATACGTATGAAAGAGGCAGACATTCCCAGGACGGCCTTTAGAACTCATGAGGGCCACTATGAGTTTCTGGTCATGCCCTTTGGCTTGTGTAATGCCCCCTCCACCTTCCAAAGCCTCATGAATCATGTCTTCCGTCCTTTTCTCCTTCATTTTTTCTTAGTTTTCTATAGCAAAACCTGGACAAACCATCTTACTCATTTGGATTGAGTTCTCCATCTACTCTCTCAGCACCAACTTATTTATGTTCTGCATACTTTTTATATCTGGTATATTACATCAACAATGGAACATCATCAAACGTTAGAATGAGGTAGGCTTCTTTCTTATCTCACTTGCACATTGGTTTATATAGTATATGTTGGAATTGAGTATATTTCTGTAGTCATACCTATCTATTGTGGTTTACCCTGGCCATAGAGAGTTTTTCCCTCATAACAGTTATCCATCGAGATGTTCGAGGCTATTGTTGGAACGATGTCGAGGCACCCTAGGGGCCAACACATGGAATGAATCTTAAGGCCAGATTTGCAATAAAATAATTTAGAAGTTTTTCCCCTCTCTATCTCTCTTTCTCTTTTGAAATTATAGGACCTCAAACAATCTTAGCTCATATGACAAATGATCTCGACTATCATAGACATATGTCTACGAGTGTTTCAGACAATCAAGGTTAAAAGAAGTATGAAATGATGGGTTATAGGAAGAACAAAATAAACATGCAGGGCACTGATAAGAATGAATCATGTAGCCTATGGGAAATGAACAATGTGCCAAAAAATTAAGAATTCAACAACTCTAACAATTGTAAACAGATCAATAAACACATTCTTCAAATAGTTAACATCTTCATACATTCAAATACATGGAGGTACCCTCTGCATATCATTTAAATGCACAAAGAAATGACAAGAAATGGTCATACATTCAGAGGAAATCACTTCTATATCATAACCAAACATCATATAGTAACACTGAATATGAAGAATGGTATGTTGTCTAAGATTTTATAAATCAAATATGATACAATAAAGGGGAAAAAGGAGGAAATGCTTTACAGTAACACAAACACTGTAAGGAAGGAATTATAAACTTAAAATTAAACGCAAGGGATGAATCTCTAGTTGTCTGCTTCATTTATCAATTGATTGTGCTCAAGGTATCTCTATGGTCGAACAACTTTAGTTACAAGAAACTATTTAACTCCCCAAAGTGTTGACCTTAGCAATGAGCGCCTTCTTTCTCTTTTATTCCTCTCGCTCATGCCTTAAACTGCTTCCTGAAACCGTTTCCAGCGTCTTAACACCTGATTACTGCTTCTTAATTCTTGGATGGTTTCTCCCATGGTCAAAATTAATTAATTTTACCTGCATGAATTTTGTTGTGCTGAGATTATGGGGCAGTTGGAAACCTGTAGACCAAAATATCTGTCATGCCCTGCTCCTTAGAAATCTTTGTAATAATTTTCGTATTGCTATAATTTCAAAATCAAATTTGTGAAGATCACATGACTCAACAATGGTCAGATCTATCATTGCCAGGTGATCGCCACTATTGATCGGAGTCATGCCAATCAGAGAAATCAAGGTTTGCAAAATTGTAAAACACAAGAATCGTCGAATCATCCTGATCGAATCTTGATCGTTGATATGAGTTGTGATAGGATGAGATCTAGGTCATTGATCGAGGTGTTGGAGATGGACTGGGAGCCATCGATATTCATGGGAAAAAAATGGCTAAGGAAAAAATTGTCATGATGATGCCATCTTGGACGCATGGCAACCCTTTATTCACCTACGTTGATGTTGATGTGACAAGAAGATGTGACACATGTCACCCAGATTTAATATTCTTTGGGGTGCCTTTAGTGGGTTTCACATGTCCACATGGTAGCTCCAGATTATTTCTAACAGTACCACATTGGCATGCCAAGTTATCATCTCTTCTGCATTTTTTCGACAACAACATTGTCATCAACACTGTGAAAACTTGCGTCGGGGGTTTCTCTTTGCATTTTTCTTACAATGATCTCCACATTGATCTCCACCATTAATTTTTCACCGACGCGAGGAGAGCCATCGATTTGTCATCGGAACAGGGAGGGTCGTTGATCTTTCCCTGAAATCAGGAGAGTTGTCGATCTATGCTTGACCAAAAGCCACAATTGGCTAAGGCATTGACAAGGTCATGTTAAAGTCACCCTGGATACGTGGTGGCTCTTCATTAGTCCACGTTGACACTGATGTGACATGGAGGACAAGACACGTGTCACCCATTTCAACGTCCTTTGATAGGATTTGGGGGGAGTCTCGTGTATCCACGTGGTGGATTTCTATTGGCCCACGATGGTGTTGACACAGTATCTGGGTAGGACACATGTGACTTGGATTTGACATATTCACCTGTGCATCCGATGGGTTCCATATGTCCATGTGGTAGCCTATGATTGGCTTTGACAATGATCAACTGGAAGACCACATGTAATGTTGAATCGAAGCCCTAGGAGCATGGATCAAATCTATACTGTCAATCTCTTTGAGCGTGATTAATGGCACGATGAGATTTGGGCCATTGATTGGTTCCCCTTAAAAGAGGTCCAAGAGTAGATCTGGATCGTCCATCAAAGTGGTCAGGGTCTAACTTCAAATGGGACTCTGATAAGAGAACTCCAAAGAGCCACTAAAACAAATCATGGATCATCCATCAAAGATATGAGGATAATGTAGAGTCATTGATCTGGGGCTATGAGGGAAAAAATGGCTAAGGAAAAGACCTTCATGCTAACGTCATCCTGAAAATGTGGTAAATTTTCATTGGTCCACTCTGGCACTGAGGTGGTAGGAAGGTGTGACATGTGTCGCCCTCTTTTTCTATTTCAAATTCTGTATATGTCAAGTTCCACCTGCCCACACGGCATTCTCTGATCGACATTGACAATGCTTTGTTGGCGTGCTGACATGACACCTGGCCGGGAGGCTTTGATACTTCGGAGAATATTTGGACTTTTGATGGGTCCCTCTTGAAGAAGGTCTGAGAGGATATCTGGACCATCCATCAGAGGTACCCCATCGTCTTCCAATGTGACTATGAAGAGGGAACTCCAAGGAAAATCTCAATCATCGATCTGGATCTACCAGGGGAAGTTCAATGATGCATGAGATCCATCGATCTTTTGGGGTTTGAAAATTGCTAGCGCATGAATTTTAGGCCACGGTCTTATGATAATATCTTGGCTTGTTTGTGCTTAAGCTATTTTGGGTCATGATAAGACCCTTTTGACTCCCGATAAACACCCGAGAGCTTGAAACTTGCCTCAGAAGCAAAAAGGTATGGATTTTCTTGTTGTTTCTTCTTTCTACCTTAATAAAATTTGAATCTTGATTATTTAGAAGCTCCGGAAGCTCACCCTTTGTCTCTAATTCATCCAAGATTGGCCTGGCAACTTCAATAAACCTTCATATCTTTGACAGGAAGAAATGTAGTACTAACATTGGCTCCAGTGGGGACAACATACCCATGTGTTCTAATGAGAACTATAGACCAAGTGCCTTATTCTATTGGGTTATGGAATCTGACCGAAATGATACATCTCCTTCATACCTGAAAAATGATTTGATATGTGACACAAAAATTCTCAACAACTTATAGCGTTAGAAATCTACCTACTTGCTGAAGCTATTGGTTTTGACTAAACTCATTATGCATGCTGACATATGGATTTATTTAAAATATTATAAAAAAAATTAATTTTAAAATTTTATTATAATGATTTTCATTTATAATATTATAATATTTTTTTCCAGCATGTGTGTAGACCCATTGGCAAGTGCACTAGTAAATAGAAGGAAATGTAAAAATGAGTCTCACTCACCCTGATTTACCATTGCCCCATGCTTGTTGGTTGTGTGGACAACTAGAACCGCCTTATTCCCATTTAATTTTTATCTCAAATTTACTTCATTTATTTTTCAAATTTATTATCATGATTCTCATTCTCTAAATGCTAATGAAGTAGTTTGATTTCCATTTGAATTTTGACCCAAGTTTACCTCTTTTATTTTACAATTTTTTAGCCTCTATCAGATCGGGTGCCAAGTGGCTTGGAGCACGAGGATCATGTGGCACATGGTATTAGCGAGGGTTTAGAGGGTGATGTGGTGGTTGAGGCCTCGGTACGAATGTTCCTTGAAGCTTCCTTGGCTCACTTGGCTTAGTCCCACCCTTATCCTACTTGTTATCCCTTGAGATGTTCGAGGCTATTGTTGGAACGATGTCGAGGCACCCTAGGGGCCAAGACTTGGGATGAATCTTAAGGCCATATTTGCAATAAAATAATTGTGCAATATTTGAAAATTCTTTCCCTTCTCTATCTCTCTTTCTCTTTTGAAATTATAGGACCTCAAACAGTCTCAGCTCAGATGACAAATGATCTCAACTATTAGAGACATATGTCTACGAGTGTTTCAGACAATCAAGGTTAAAAGAAGTATGAAATTATGGGTTATAGGAAGAAAAAAATAAACATACAGGGCACTGATAAGAATGAATCATGTAGCCTGTGGGAAATGAACAATGTGCTGAGCAATTAAGAATTCAACAACTCTAACAACTATAAACAGATCAATAAACACATTCTTCAAACAATTAACATCTTCATACATTCAAATTCATGGAGGTACCCTCTGCATATCATTTAAATGCACAAAGAAATGACAAGAACTGGCCATACATTTAGAGGAAATTACTTCTATATCATAACCAAACATCATATAGTAACACTGAATATGAAGAATGGTCTGTTGTCTAAGATTTTATAAATCAAATATGATACAAGAAAGAAAAAATAGGAGGAAATGCTTTACAGTAACACAAACACTATAAGGAAGGAATTATAAACTGAAACTTAAATGCAAGGGATGAATCTCTAGTTGTCTGCTACATTTATCAACTGACTGTGCTCAAGGTATCTCTATGGTCGAACAACTTTGGTTACAAGAAACTCTTTAACTCCCCAAAGTGTTGACCTTAGCAATGAGCGCCTTCTTTCTCTTTTATTCCTCTCCCTCATGCCTTAAACTGCTTCGTGAAACCACTTCCAGTGTCTTGACACCTCATTACTACTTCTTGATTCTTAGATGGTTTCTTCCATGGTCAAAATTAATTACTTTTACCTGCATGAATTTTGTTGTGATGAGATTCTGGGGCAGTTGGAAACCTGTAGAACAAAATATATGTCATGCCCTGCTCCTTAGAAATCTTGGTGATCATTTTCCTACTGCTAGACTTTCAAAATCAAATATGTGAAGATCACATGACTCAACAGTGGTCGGATCTATCATTTCCATATGATTGCGACCATTGATCAGAGTTGTGCCAATCAAAGAAATCAAGGTTTGCAAAATCGTAAAACACAAGAACCGTCGGATCATCCTGATTGAATCTCGGCCGTTGATCTGAGTTGTGATAAGATTAGTTCTGATAGTACCCCATTGGCATGCCAAGTTGTCATCTCTTCTTCATTTTTTCAATGACAACATCATCATCGACACTGTGAAAACTTGCGTCGGGGGTTTCTCTTTGCATTTTTCCAACGATGATCTCCACATTGATCTCCACCGTTAATTTTTCGTTGACGCGAGGAGAGCCATTAATTTGTCGTTAGAATAGGGAGGGTCATCGATATTTTGTTGAAATCAAGAGATTTGTTGATCTATGCTTGACCAAAATCCACAATTGGCTAAGGCATTGACAAGGTCATGTTAAAGTCACCCTGGATACATGGTGGCTCTTCATTAGTCCACGTTGACATTGGTATGACATGGAGGACAAGACACGTGTCACCCATTTCAATGTGATTTCATAGGATTTTGGGGGAGTCCCATGTATCCACGTGGTGGATTTCTATTGTCCCACGATTGTGTCGACGCAGTAGCTAGGTAGGTGTTGTTGGGAAAAACACCCTACGGACTAGAAAATTAGGGTCAGACTTTGCATGCAGATTTGACCGAATAGAAACTAATTTTTTACCTACATCCCAAGATTTAAATCCCTTTTTCTCAGTAAATGCATGGAAAAGGACCACCTACCTTATTACCGACATTCAATTTCGATTCTCCGTTGTGCTTGATTACTTGTTTGCGTTGCTCCTTCCAAAGATGACCTACACTTAAGACAAACAACAACTATGCATGCATGCTACTTCTATACTCAAGGGTTAGAAATCAAACATAAATCAATCAAACTATAGGCAATTCATGAATTGGGATGGGAAAAGCATTCTTTTTATTACATAAAGTGAGTCAACTTACAAAAGCTGAGACCGACCACCGCTCCTTGAACCTAATCCTGGGCTCCTCTTCTTCTGTCCTTCAACTACTTTGCATTAAATCTCCTTTGGCATGAGGAAAGGCTAAAGGGTTGGGACAATGGAATACATAAATGGGAAGAGTTTCTTCACTATATTTTTTCCTTCTCCAAATGGTACCCCTACCCCTTCTTTTATAGGCTAGAAGGAGCTAGGGTTTTGGATGAACCCTCAGCCATGCATGGCCGGGAGTTTCAGTTAACTCACCCATAGCTTTTTGTTCCATTGGCAACTTTCCTTTTTTCGTGCTTTTGTAGGTACACACAGGCTGTTGTGAGCCAGCCAGCGTGTACACGGATGCATTAATGGGTTAGAGTGCATGGGCCTTTACACAAGAGGATTTTCAAAGAGTTGTTCTGCAGAGTTTTGGCAAAGAAGGGAAATGAGTTGGCCTGATGCCAGGTAAGCATATGTGGTGCAATTTAGGGTTATAAAAGATGCCCCCTAATGTGTGAGGTCAGAAGAGCATCTGATGGCCGAAATACATTACCAATCTTTACTGATGTGCCAAACGAGGGAGCTCGAGGATCAGGAACCAGGAGGTGTCGTCTGCAGAATAACAAATGTCTCACCGAGGCAGGCATACCCATGCTCGGGATAAAATAGAACCATGGCTACCAATCAAATACACTGTAGATCCATGTTAAATAACTATAAAGAGTAGCCGCGAACAATACACAGCGGAGCTACATCTCGAAATCAGAAAGATATACATGTAGAGTATCCATCTTCCAGAAGCTGATTCGGCTTGGCAGCTAAAGATGAGATCTTCAGAGCTCGAGCAACAATTTCAAAATATTCAAAACTTGGGTAGGAGTGTAATATGAGTGTACGAATGCACTACCCAGAGGTCTTTGATAGTTCTTCGGTCATTGACGTGATAATCTTGATGATCAAACGAAAGGCTTCAATGATTTCAAACAAGGACTTGATTGGGTGTTTGGGATGGCTGGGTATGCGGACAAGAGACATTTTGCAGAGGGGCCGACTCAAGCTTAGTGACAAACTTCCCTTGGACAATAACACGACAAGTGATGCGACTCATGCAACATATATGTTACCCATAAGTCTACGAATCAGGAGGCAACACAAACTCTCCATATGTTTGGAAGAATAACCAAGCGGTGGAGGACACAACTCTATATAGAGAGAAAAGATTCCTAAGGTTGTACTACATCCCATAGTCTGATGATCAAACGGACATATGTGCTTTATCCAAGGGCGACTCATTATGCTGCCAATAAAGAAAATACTTTTCCCATCCTCTTTTTGGGGTATATTTGATTTTTTTTTGTTCTTTTCGATAATTTTGGAAAAAGAATAAAGGAATATTACATTACAATGGAGGAACGAGTATTGCAAACATACAAGCTCAAGACACAAGGACAAGACTGATGTTTTGGTAAAATAATACTCAGGAAAAATCCTTCGGTGGCCAAAGGTGTTAAGATGCAGAAGCAAACTGTCACCAGGTTGGTGGATAAGGTATGCAAATGCGGTTGACAAAACACACAATGGTAATGTACTTCGATGTAAGTTTAACGAGCCCAGAGAAGGTAAGCTCGGTGGTTTTTCATATTTAGAGATTCTAAAAAAACATAAAAGGAGACTCCATTGGGGTACCTTTTTCGAAGATAGTCTAATCGGTTCGAAAAAGGGATAAACTAGCACCGATTAGACGTCAATTCAAAACCATTTTAACGAGTGTGACAAGGACAAGATCACTCAGCTATTTTTTTACTTTTAAGGAGTCTGAAAAAAGATTAACTATGGACTCCATCGGGAATATTATTCTGGACCAATTTAACGAGTGTGAAAGAATAAGGTCACTCGACAATCTTTTCAATTTTAGGGAGTCTGAAAAGAGCTTAACTATGGACTCCGTGGGGGTTTCTTTTTCATAATTTTAGTCCCTCAGGCTCGAAAAAGGAATAAAATTATACCTGAGAGTACTCTTCTAAATAACGGAAATTCGATAGAGTATACCTTTGTTCGTACAGTTGACCGTCCGAACCGAAAAAAGGGGTAAACTACCACCATACAGACATCAATTCAAATTTCAGTTTAACGAGTGTGAAAGGCCACAAGATTTCTCGACAATCTTTTCATCTTTAGAGGGTCTGAAAAGGGCTTAAAATGAGACCCGTTTATTTTTTGGGAGTCCTGAGGGTGAGACAAAGAGCGAGGAAGAATCGTGCAAATAAGGCTCAAACTCATATTCAGGAAAGACTATAAGGACTCTCAAGCCTACAATGTTTTAGAGATGGCATGGACACCATAATTCAACCAGGACCTACCTAGGGCATCCATGTTCTGGTGAGCTCTACCGCTAAGTTGCAACACTTCTAAAGCAGATACGATGGTTCTGTGTCACAACCTGACGGGATCGATCCTATAGCAAAGGAAAAAGACAACGAGATCCAAAAGTTGGGGTAATAACCTAACCTATATGCTCAAGTTGATTCTTGGAAAAAAATTTATGGACCGCCAAAATTTTCTCAAAACTCAAAAAAGTGTCCCAATACCCGATCAAATCCCTCCCATATACCTCTGGAATCACTCAAAATGGTTTTTGGTATAAAGAAACTGATAAGGGAGGCCAAAAAAGTGACAAAAAGAGGCCAAAAAGTCTATAAATAGAAGCTGACAACTCATTATCACCATTGTTGATTTGGAAATTGACTCTGAAGCCAAAAGACCCCCTTTGCTAAAAACGGTGATTCCAGGAGCTACAGTGGACGAAACAAACTTCCGCATGGACCAAGTAAGTACAAACTCCCTTATCTAGCTATTCAATTCTTTAATTTTGTTTTTAAGTTCATTTTTTGGGTGGGCGCCAACCTTAAACAACTCGGCCCTAGGTACACACAGGCTATCTCTGGACAGGCCGCGTGTACACACAGGCAGAGTAAAGGCTGCCCACGTGTACACGCGACTGTTGCCTCGACAACTCGCGTGGACCCCCCTTTTGTAGAAAAAGAGAATTAAAAGCAAGTGTTGACCCTCCTGAACCTTGTTTTGTTGGCAGTATGTATGTCCAGTGGAGGGAAAGAGAGCATGAAGCAGTCAGTGAGTTGGTTGCAGTAGATCCGAATGTTGTGTCCGTGTTGATGCAATGCAGTTTACTGAAGTTCTTTCTATGTCTGTTTATGCGTGCACAACCAAGGCTACTGAATGCCTTGATCGACTATTGGCACTCTGATGCAGAGGCCTTTATGCTAGAGGGGAAATCACTGGTGCCCACCATCGAGGATATCTATTTTTTGACTGGCCTCTCAAGGAGAGGGGAACCAGTCAACTTTAGGACCTTTTCTGTGGGACCAAGTAAGATCTCAGAACTGATCGCCAAGCACTATGAGGCTGGGACTGATCGTGCAGGCTCCCAGGTACCTATCAGTAATATCACTAAATTATCGCTGTAGGCGATATTATTACTGATTGGGCGGATTACCGGTTCGACAGCCTTGCATCAGGCTTCTCGCGCACAGATGAACTGTGCGATCCAGTGCTTGAATGCACAGATTTTTGACTGGAGTACTACATTACTAGAGTGCATGAAGAGGCAATTGATAGATTGCCGACAGCGGACACAAAGGAATTTCGGGTTCGAGACGATCTTGTGTTCATTTTTCTTCGAGAGAGTTCCGAGCTTTAGCCCTCGGGAAGTAGTAGGAGGACATCAGGCCTCATTTCCTACAGTGTGTAGATGAGCAGTATTACTACCGCGACAGGGTGGTGGAAGGACCAATGAGTCCTTCGATGATGCATTCTTTGTGTGGTTGTCATGACAGATCCCTGTGATCGAGGACTACCCATATGCAGGGATATATTTTTCTAGAGATCCTGAGATACCCATGCCTTCTGGTGAGGAGCGAGGGGAGATGGGTAAGTCTCCACCTTTGTAGTTTTTTGTTTGCATATGTAATTTTTATGTCATTTTTGTGATATATATCATTTTTTTTGTATGCTAGTGTATTTGACGGGTAAATGTTTGTTGTATGTAGATGTGGGACCCGTGTGACCTATCGATTATGCACGGAACAGGCGTCGTACTCGGCCAGAAGCCGCAGCTGCCGCCGCTGAAGGAGCAGCAATAGCAGGGAAGCTCCCAGCCGGGGAGGCTGAGAGAGTCCTTAGACGAGTTGAGCGGAACTTCACTACACTCACTCACATAGTCCTGATGGCAGAGATAGAGGACCTGCCGCCATCCATGCAGCCTCATGTCATGGGGGCACCTCGGATGTGGGTCCGATTATTTAGGCGTTTAGCCCATGCTGTGGACTATTATAACAGGGCCCATAGGCCCTGAACCTATGTAGACTTTTGACCTGCCACTAGCACTTACTTGTATATATTTTTTGAGGGCATAAGCCCTGTGACTCGTTTATTAGTCCCATTTTTTAGGCACTTGCATCCATCTACGTACTCTGGTTGTTTTATAATGTTATATATGGTTTTTTTTTTATCTTTTGTGTCTTAAGGATCGTGTGTGCAAAAATGTATTTACATGCTTATGTCAACGTTCTTTCATATGTGTGAAAGATGCCAATCTAAAATTTGATTAACTAGAGTATCTGTAATTTGGTTTAATCTCCTAGGAACATGAAAATATGTAATATAATCAAAGTTTCATTCTAAGAGACGTACCCTAAGGAATCGTCGGTGTAAAGTTGGATCATGAACCCGATATACTCTATTTAGCTGCGACACAACCAGTTGAGCATCGAGATAGACCCGAAGATGAGAGATACCCAATGACAAGGCATCACGAAGCAATTCAATAACTGCACTATACTCAGCGACATTATTTGTGGTGTCACCTAAGCATATACCTCCGGAAGATAACAACTGGCCCTGAGGTGTAAAGATTACCCAAGTTGCGGAGGCAAGCCTTCGTGTGTGCCGACTAGAACCATATGCATACCCAATGAACACCTCGGAATCACTTGACATCTGCCATATTGACGAAAGATAACATCAATGACACGTCCATAACACTTAAAAGAAACTTAAAAAGTAATAGTAC
>JASDQU010214694.1:22581-33886 GCA_032191745.1 Picea mariana | reverse complement strand
CCATCGTCCACTCCCAGCATAGCACCGCTTTTTCATCTTGTTTCCCGCTCACCTATCCCATTCCACTTGTCCGGGCACTAGGTTGACCTATTTTTAGGATTGCACCTTATCTCGTGGGATGAAGGGACTAAAGGCCCAGAAGGTAAAAGCAAGCTGGTAAAAGATAAAAACCTAAGAATAAAACCTCGAGATGCTTCGCTCAGGGATCCTCGAGAAAGCAATAAAAGGCTTCTCAGCAAGAAACAAGAGGGACCCAAAAAAATAATAAAACAAGACCTGATCAGAGGATAGGGGGTCTCATTACAAGCCAACCTATTAGGTCCATGGGTACCTAGTAGTATGACATTACCACCAGCTGGTTACCACGCTAGGGTAGTGACTCTTGGTTGCATGGCCAAGAGAAAGGGGGTCTCATCACGAGCCAACCTTCTAATTTCTGTGAAAGTACTTGTGGGTAATGCTGTCACCACTGGTCACCACGCCAGGGCAGTGTCCCCTGATTAGCTCTTGAAGAAAAAAGCAATAAAGAATAAAATGATAAAAGAATAAAGAATAAAAGGCATGAATGGGCTTGGAAAAATTGCATCCAGGACAGGTACAACTCGCCTTCTACAAAGGCACCCACAGGTAAAGTTTGGCATCCTCTGCCCTCATTGCACCCACCTGCTTGGACATCCCTTGACCACATCACCCACGTACATGGCTTGGATTAGGTCTCTTCCGGGAAATTTCCTCTTCCAGTGGACACTAGCCCAATAGGACGCCTTGTCATTTTCTCCAAACTTTTATTGCAGGCTTGTGTAATGTCTTTGAGCTTTTGACTGATGTATTAGGGATTTTATGCACGTGTTTAATAATATTGATGATGAGATGTGATTGACATTGCTATGATCCCTGTGACTGATGAGCCCATGGAGGGCGTAGCTGTTAATGTGCAGGATCATGCCCGACAGACAGGTACCATTTGGACCGGTACACATGGGGAGATGATCAGTTCGGACCTCCATGGGGCTAAAGAGCCCATCAGGTGGATGCTGAGACCCCATCAGGGGGCAGAGACAGGACAGATGGATCAGGGGCTTTGCATCGGAGAAGAGGAGGACGTTCCACCAGAGGCACCTTGGTAGAGCTTGACCTAAGGGGATTAGCCCTTTTTTAGTGGAACGTTGGCCTTGGAAGGCCTAGTACGTCACCCATGAGGTCCATGACGTCATCCCTACTTCATGGACGTTTTGGCAGATGGACAGGGTAGTTTGGCACGTGTGGCATCTTGGAGAAGCCCAATGAGGGCTAACGTTTTGCTCCTGGAGGCTGCATTTGCCCTAGAAGGGGCTAATGTCACCCTAGAAAGGGGATGACGTCCTTTTGTTGCTTGATTAGGGTTTTAATTTGACATTTTAATGTAAAAACAGTATGATTTAGTATTTTGGCCTTGTCGGCCTTTTTTTTTCGTGACCTAAAATGTAAAATTAGGTCATGGTACTGTCTAAATGAAGGATTTTCACCTTCATTTTTGTTAATATTATGGTAGCTGCGGGAGGTATTTACCCCCACGTGTGAACCTGACGAGAATAGAAGACTCCGAAAAGTAAGAGAAACCCTAATGAGTTGGCTAATAACCCTAGAAGTCTTGTTGGCTCAAGAAGATAATTTATATTAGGCTATTAGCCTCCAAGAGAAGAAGTCAGCCAGAATTAATAATAATATATTGAACAGACACATACCCAGAAGGAGAAGTCGGGCCCAACAAACTGGCAGGATTACTATAAATACAGGGCGCTAGTTCTCATTTGCAACATCTCAGAATTGCAGTTTCCTATTTGGTGCACACTGCAGTTGCAGTTTGGTGCACAGGTTTGGAGGAGGGTTGCAGGTGCAGCTGCAGCAGCAACAACTTCTCAGTTTTGGCTTGAATATCTCTTGGCTAGGGTTTGGGACTATCTGATCAGTCTTTTGTGTTGCGCTATCCTTGGAGAGAGATGCGCTGCCCTTTGTTTGGCTATCTAGCCTAGGGTTTGCTTCCGGAGGAATTTCTTAGTCAAGGTTAAGGTGCTCAGAGGGAGGCTTTGGCCTATGGTTGGGTGACGAAGGTATCGTCAATGGTAAAAGGAGCACACCATCTTCTATATTCTAACAATTTTATCATCATCTCTCACTCACCACTTGGTGAGGTCTGAAATTTGCGCCCTATTCTAGGGTTTTGGCTGAAATAGTGAGGCGCACTTGTTGAAGGAAGATTTTCTTGGCATTTTTGGCATTTATCTTGGTGGAAGGTGTTACAACTAGGGTTTGCTACTTGATTTCTTGGTTAAATGTAAGTAAATTTATGCAAAACTTTATGAATGAATGGTTGTAGTTTTATTTCTCTTGCATTTATGGTTATAATTTGCTGAATAAACCCTAGGGGACAAGCACACATTGTAGGTCCTTGTCTCATGTCCCCGTCAAGATTTTTAGCCATTTTATTTACTGAAATGAGATAGAGCCTTGCCATAACAACACTTTACTCTTTCATGGTGGAGAGGATTGAGCCTAGCCTTAGCTACACTCTTTCCCCCCTCTTCATATGATAATCGTTTTACTTCTCTGAGCTAAGAAGAAGAAGACCCATCAGGGCCTAGTTCAGCTACACCTTGATGAGCCGTTTTTGTAGGGTTTGCTGGTAAAGCCTTGCCATAGCAACATGTTGCCTTGTAAACCCTCTTGCCTTAGTCTCAAACTATTTTTAGAGCTAGTCGTCCTTGCCATTGAGTTAAGGAAGGAGGAGAGAGCACCGAGGCCTAGTTCTCCTACACCAAGGTGAGCCTCTCTCCCCTAGGGTTTGTGTCCTTGAGGCCTTGCTCTAGCAACACCTCAAGGCTTAATCCTCTAGTTCGTAGCCTCATTATATTCTTTGATCCTTCAGCACTTGCGTCCTCCCTTTGACTCCATTAACTCTAGGAAACACATTGATCTAAGACTAAACTTGTGAATGTTATGATCAAAACCACTCTCAAATACCTTTGAATCAAACCCTAACTACTAACCCTAGCTTAGGAACTAACCTAACTAACCTACTGCTGCCGTCATCTTTAGCTATAATATCATTGGTAAAACCAACGTTCTCTTTATAAGCAATCGAATGGTGGATTAAAGGCATAATTTGAATAAAGTGTTGATTTGTTACATTGTTTTAGCATGTATTGAAGAAGTTACATATTTATCATTGCTATTTTATAAACATTGACTTCGTCAATATTCATTATCAAATTGCTTATATGTATATCAGATAGTCATTGATTTACATGAAGTACTAACCAAGTGAGCATCTTGCATATATCAGTTTTCTTGTTGCTTTGTCTCAGGCAGGTGCATCTCTTTTTCTTTGGTTATACTTTATTATTGGCTGTTAGCCAGACTATCTGCTCGGTGGTGACTTGTGAGGGGGGAAACTTATCTTTATCCTATAATCCTTTGCCTTCTCAAAACCCCAGGTCACCGGGGACGTCTCCCCTGGGCCTTACCTCCCTAAACAGAAAGAACCATCCCATTGAGGTGACATTGGGTGGGATTGGTTCTTGTTACGCCAGTTTGACTCTTCAATCTCTAGCCTTTATCCTTGCTACAAACTGTGCGATAACACTACCCTCTGGCAACTCTAACTCGTAAGCTACCTCCCCATCTCTCTGAACCACCCTGAAGGGACACAAAAGGCATGGCCTCAGCCTCTCAACGCCACCTCTCTTCCATGGAGATGGTCTAAGTGGCTGCACTGTCAAGTACACCACATCTCCGATCTCAAATCTGTGGTCCACCCTGTGCCTGTCTACACACCTGCTCAACCAATCCTAGGTGGTCTGTAAGGTATCATGATTGGTATTGCGACAATGCTTGCCCAAATGTAACCACTCAGTCCATGACCTCATGTAGTCATGCAAATACCTATCAGTTCGTCGATCCACTCTGCTTGACCAAATCGTCTGAAGGTAATCACTAATGCTGGGAGTCAAACCTATGCATGTTGGTTTGAAGTTTGAACAACCTTTGCCAAGGAGGTAGCTTTGTCATCTGTGCTGCCCCATACTCCCATGAGATCATCGGAAAGTGCGTGAGCTCTGATGGCTGGTCAATTAACATGCTCTGCACCCTCAGTGAGTCTGTGATGCAATCTTTCCACATGCTTCCCCATCCTTCTCTTGGAATGGGCAAGAGCTGTATCAACTCGGCCTGAAGAGTGTGCCACGACCTGCTCTGCTGCCAAGTCAAACACTCCCCCATATGTCATGACACAGTGTCTGTGAAGTCCCTCCATGCAGAAACTCTCTCAGACTTGCTCATAAGTGGTGAAGTAACTGGGGTCCCAAACTACCCTGTGTGGTGCGAAGCACCCTCTACTCATAGCACTGATTTGCCTTGTGCTCACATAAGAACCTTCCAGACTATCCCTGATGAGCCAAACGATCATAAACTGTTGAGGCTCAGTCAACTCCTCAGAAGACCGTTCCTCCAAGCAACCAATCATACGCACCCCAAGAGTGAACTCTGGAGAACACAAACTGGCCATCCCATCTATGTCAGCGACCGAGCTATCAACAACTACAATTCCAGGGTCCCATGCCAATCCCATAGAGGAACCATCATGCTGATGATGCATCCCTCCAATCGCCACTGTTTGATCACCATACTTAGACTGTGCTCTCCTCTCCCAGAACCCGTTATCATGGACCATACTCGGGCAAGACATATCAGTGAAGTCAACCCCTGCCAATCCATGGCTATCCTCGATCAGGGGCATCATGAGGGAAAAACAAAACTCCACAAGTCCTCTTACCTCATCTCCACCATGATGCAGACCAAATCGCTACCTCTGCACTGTTAGTCGTCGATCTCATCTGAAGCAATCCATCACTTGGTTGAATGCCAGGGTCCCTCCATCGCATTGGAAGTCCACTTCTTCCAATGCCTGCCGTTGAAAACACTGTGCACCGCCCCAATGGAGTTTGGGACTCCCCTTGTGCATCCTGCATGCTGATCACCAAGTCCCAATGGATGGACTCTACCACTGCTATGAGGCTCTACATGTCTCACCCAACTGACTCTGGTAATCCTCCCATGTCCTGTTGAGGGCATCAAACCACAACGAAAGATGCCTTGACAACTGCCTGCAAGACTGGAGGGTGACTAAAGTGTTGGTCAAACCCAAGGGCATGACCAAGATCCCTTGATGATATTTGGGAACAAACTTGTGAGTATCCAACTCCCTAATCCTCATCTATTGACATCCTCACTGAAGCTCAAATATTGAGGTGTATGCTGCTCCCTGAGGNGACCAAGATCCCTTGATGATATTTGGGAATAGACCTGTGAGTATCCAGCTCCCTAATCCTCATCTATTGACATCCTCGCCAAAGCTCGACTATCGAGGTGTATGCTGCTCCCTGAGGCTCACCCATCCACTCTCCAATCCTGGGTAACCTCAAATCAAGGGTTTTCTCAAGGCCTCTATCTGGAGGTCTCCCTAGTGGGAATGCTCCATAGCTCCACTGCCTACTATTGTGTGCCAATGAAGACCCCTGCATACTTTCGTACACCACTATGTCTCCTTGTACCATTTGGTGTCCTGTGCGTGCTATTGAACCCAACACTCTGCTAATGATGGATGTATCTGTATCCTAGAGTGTGTCCGTGCCGGTCATGTACCTGCCCACCCAATCCATGGACTCATACTTCTTTGCGTGCTGGTCCACGAGGAAGGTGTTCACCAATCTCCCAAGCCTCTAATGTGCTCTCCAAAAGAAAGGGCTCATGATCCCTAAGAGCGCAATCCAAACTCTTGGAGTCATGGCTCGTCCCGAGTACTGGCAACTCATAATGCTCCTCGTCCGAACTCGTCACAAGAGGCACCTCTCTCATATCATGCATGACACTCACGTTTGCCTGTATCATGGCTGCCAAATCTGATGGAGTCTCTGCTGCAAGTGGTGAAGAGCATACCAAGCGCAATTGATAATGAAGCTCCTCAACCTCTCCTGCCTTGTCCTCAATAAACTTGAGAGCAAGGTCCCTATCCATAAACAAATGCAAGTAGTTTGACTTCAGCTGCTCTAGTGCTTCTTTATCGATGTGCAAGTGAGCACTAGTGACTGCACTTGCCACTCCACTGTGTCTCTTCTCTATCTGAGCTCTCCACATAATATCCTCAAGGAATCTACGAGCTCCATTAGTCTGAGTCAATACCTGTGTGATTCGATCCTCTGTCACCAACAAGCGATCCTCCAAGTCACGTAGTGCGAATGGCCTTTGTGCACCCGTATCTAAACGATAAGAGTTGTCATCTATGAGAGTGCTCCCCTAATCATCATCACCCGACACACTAGGTGATACCATGCTAGGATGGGGCTCATGCGTGACATCATCCTCCACACATGGCTCCTGTGAAGAAGGATCCATGTCGCCTGGAAATCTCTCAAACACCCCTCCTCCGTCATATGCGGGTACCATCATGCCCTCATCATCATCATGGGTGTCATAGGCGGGATGGGACGCTGAATGCTCTTCATAGTTGGGTGCTAGCACACCCTCATCATCAGGAGCATCCTCAACGTCTGTTCCATCAACTTGTCTGTCATAGGTGCTGGTGTCATGGTCTTCATAGGACAATGCTAATGGTGCATGGGGTGCTTCTGTGTCGTCATCCTCATAGTCATCATAGGTGGAACAAGGCGTTGCCCCCTCATCATTAGTACCGAACCCCGCCAACATGCTAGTGTCAACAGTCTCATCAGAGACCACTACTGGGTCCTCCTCTACGCTCACCTCGTCAACATGGCTGGGTGTATGCTGCTCCTCATGGAATTGTGCCTATGCAACCAACAAATCCATCTATTTTTCTTGCTTATCTTCCTTCAATTTTCGTCTTATGCCATTGAAGGAATCCTCATCTAAATCTTTGGGCCAGCTTCCATACTTGATGGTGCAATAGTCTCGCAAAGACATAGAGGCACAAAACTCTTTACCCAGTGCTAGATACTCAAAATGATAGGGCCTGTACTTTCCTACCGCTAGTTCCCTCTTGATTTCAGCCATGAACTCCCCCTTAGTCTTCATCTTTCCAACCTCAGTATGCTGTCCTTGACCTCAGTTGACTGCTGCAGATTTTTCTTCCACTGAATACCTCTCAGGCTGGCAAGATCACCAGCTTTGATACCACTGTAATAACCCTAGGGTTTCTAGGGACTTGGCCAGCTGGTAAACAATTTAATTGTGCACCTTTCGCACAGCAATTCTGCCCTAACCAGTTCAGATTTTGATTGTTGCACAGAGATAACAGCAAGAAAAAGTGCCATGTAATAATGACCGTATCCAAAGCAGTTTCCAAACTAGTAGGGCTGTGCCCTTAACCAATCAATAAACAGTAAAACAATCCAGCAGTAGCATAAACCAGAAGTAAAACCCTCAACGAGGCAGCTGTCCAAATACAGTATTAAAATAGTAATTTATGCAACAACTAACCCCTAAATCAACTAGACCTGAACTGGTTTCTATAACAGTAAATTCAATAGACCCTGGAGTTTATCAACCTAGCAATGCCATCCAGTAGTCTCCTCGGACCTCAACCATCCGAATGTAAACACAGCCTCTTCTCTGAGATTGTGCAAACTGATCAGGTTTGGTCCTCCTTCAGGGTCTGGTCTGTTGTCTGGGTTTTTCCCAGGATAAATCTTTGTGTTTTCTCGTGCTTGTTTATCTGCTGCTTATATATTTCAGTATATGATTATTGAATGTTAAAAGAAGATAAAAATGCTTATGGTAAATCTAATGTTAACGAAACTAATGAAAATCGAACAGTTGGAAACATGTTTCCACAAAAATAGCATTTGCTGATTTTTGTCTTTTATTTGACTTTTATTTACCTTTTTCTAGAGAAAATCATTTTTTCTCGAGTAAAACTCAATATTTACCCTCGAAAAGGTGGTACTTCAGTAAAATGGGTGTTTTGGATGTGAAAACGAGTACTCACAAGGCATATAATGCCTCCTAGTACTACTTTTTTAACTTATTGACCAATTACAATTAAAAAATATTGTTTTACGGGAAATTTTTTATTTGCATAAAACATTAAAAAACGTAAGGGGGACTTGCAATTTCCATATGACTCAATATTGATGACTTAGCATGGTAATATAAACATTTAGATACTAGACTTAGATTTTCCAAGCTAAGGCCTAACCATCAGTACACACTCCAACTTTGGAGGCATTGAGTGAAAAAACTTAGAAATTATAACTCACCTAAAATGAATTTCAGGCAAGAAATAATTAACAAGTGAAAAAAAACACTCTAGAGTATGTACTCTTGATCAAGTCTCAGGAGGCCAAGCCTTTTACAAAATCATCATGCCAATCTCATCTTATTACAATGCCCAATAGGGGATGGAAATGTGAAAAAAGGTGGTCAAATTGATCGACTGGACTTCTGAACTCTGAATTTTGAGCAACTGCTTGCTCAATTTGGTCGCTTAACTGCAAGTCCATCCTAGTGCAACTTGGTGGATAACAGAAGTCATTGTGGGTTATTGCTACATTGCAAGGTTTAAGACTGCATGGTCGTAACACTAAGCCTGTAAATTAGTGTCCCTGATTGATAGGTAACGTGGTAATGATCCAATGGAGGAGTCCTAGAGTTGGCAAGTGGAGGATCAAAATTGCATTGCATAGCAGATGCCAGACTTAGATGAAGACTAGAGTTGAGTCTTCAAGTCTGTTAGCGACTAGTGGGTGTTGCAACAGATGACGACTAGAGTTGGGCGTAGTGAACAAATGCATGGGTCAGTCACTTGGAGGAGTGAAAAAACAAATGCGGTCTCGATCAACAGCCATGAGGTTTGACAAACTTGAATGAACCTGAGAAGTCTTTTTAGGTTTGTTGAATTTTGAACCTCAAGGTTCAAGTTTGGTGAACCGTTTGACTTAGTGCCTAAGGTTTGTTAGAGAAATACAAGATGGTTGATTGTAGAAACATTCATCTACACCTATGGAGAACGGGTTGAAACTTTCAATCAAATGTGATGTCCCGTTCCCTAGAGTAGGTCAGCAGGGAGTGACTTAGTAGTCTATGTGTTCCCGTAGACTATAGTCAGGCACAAACAGGGAACAAGATGGAGAAATAAGGGTGAATTGATGGCTAAATGTTGAATTAAGCCAAAATACTTAGGAAAAGTCACTTACGCTTAAGTCAACGAAGAATTAGAATGAAAAGGTGCTAAAGGGGGACTTAATTAATTAATTATTCACCTTGGGAGGAAAAACGCCTAACTTAAGAGAGGTCAATGGTGAATTAGGTTGGAATGATATAAAGGGAGGAATTTGACCTAATTCCTCATTATGCATTGTTATGATTTGATGTTGAGAGTTCCTAGAGGAGGAAGAGAGCTGACCTTACTGTTTTGTGGATTTATGGAGGAAACCACCACCATTGATCAATTTCAGTGTTGAGAGACACACCCTAGACCATTGGAGATACCATCCAGGTATTTCACTATACTTTTCAGGTGTATCCATTGCAGAGTGCACAACTCAGCCAGTGAGGGCGCAAGTCAGTTTGAGGGTTTGGAGAGTTGCACAAGATCCGTGTCCAGATTGCAGTTTCCTTCCAACCCATTTGAGATCCAGCCAGGGCGCTTCTATTGAGCCATCTATCGTCGGATTCTGATAGTGGAATCTTACATATCGCCTCATCCAGCCATCTATCGTCGGGCGCAGCTCTTCCGGACATACATTTGGGGTTGCATGCAGAGTATCAAAGCAGATCTGGGCGAATCCTTCCGACCCAGTTCCGCAATTGGCGAGACGATCGTTTTGAGCCATATAGCATCAGATTCAGTTGGTGGAATCCTTTGGGGCGCATCCATTGTCCCAGGAGTGCGCAAACCCCCAGGGGTCCAGATCTAGTGCCTTAGAGACCAGATCCGAGATCTGACACTCATCCATTTCAGTCGAGAGGCCATGGCACTTCTATTGGAGCAGTTTCCAGTGCATTTTGACGGTCTATCCTTTCGGACGAGATTTCCAGCTGGTAGCGGTTACCGTACCTCTCCGGAATCGCATATTTTTGCCGATCTATCCGTGCATGCATCAAATCTGCTATTATCTTCTGATCACGGGTACTTTTATGCTATTTTGATTGTATTCCAGTGATGATCCATGAGATCTAGCTGACATTTATATTCTATATTTCCAGTAGGCTATTGTATTTCCATGCTTGAACCGTATAATACATGATGTTGGGCAGTTGATGTTCTTTACTTCTGCATGCGTCCTTTATATGTTGTTTAAACCATAAATATGCAACATGCACATGAAATAACCAACATGCCCATGCAATAACCCACATGCACATGCAATAACCATCAAGATCTCAAACATACAACTGAAACACATCCAGAAACCCCCCAGTGTATCAGATCTGCAAGACAGGACAATAGATCAGTAGCAAATATCTTGATTAGCGGGATTAGGGATATTTCACCAAAGACAACTAAAAAAAATTGACTTGATTTTCAGACAACTAGTGGGAAGTTTGATCTATCTTATAGCCGCTAGGCGATATCTTAGTTTTGTGGTTGGCTACATATCAAGGTTCATGATACATCCTAAAGTAGACCATTGGATAGAAGAAAAGCGGATTTTGGCTTAGAAGAATACTTGGAGATTTGATGCTTGAACAAATCAAACTAACAATGCTTTTTTATGACAATCAAGTTTTGTAAAGCTAGCTAAGAATCTAGTCTTTCATCAACACATTGTTGTCGCCTTTATACACACCTCGAGTACCGTGGAAGAAATATTAAATCCACTAGGTGTTTCCTTGGGGGAAAGTCTCGAGTCAAGGTGCTATCACCTGATTGTCGATTCCTCCATCTGGGCCAACTCCTAGCGAAGCCAAGGGGGGTAGTCCTTAAAGAAAATAATCTAAGGCTTGAACTAATCTAAGTACAAGAAATAGAGTCTAGGAGTTTATTGCAACAAGAACAATATAACCAAATATCAATCTAACTAGCAGCATATGATTCATTCGCTTATCCTAAGATATATTCAATAACAATAAAGCAAAAGAGATACATACATCAATAAGATACTTCAAAGGAAATGCTTTTGAAAATATAAGTACTTGAAGTAAAAGACTTGAAAGTAAATGATTAGACTAGTGCTAAAAGTCGCGAGATGTATGTAATGTTGCTGAAATGAAGACTGTTGGGTGAATTGTCCTTGCAAAATTTCGATTAGAGTTGATTAATGTTTATTGTGAAAGTGACTCTTGTGCTTTG
>JASDQU010214691.1:3407-15286 GCA_032191745.1 Picea mariana | reverse complement strand
GAGATGGTAAAAGTATTGTATGATGATTACTTGGAATATAAGAGACCGGTTCAAGGGGAATCTTCAAAGAAAGCCAAAAGTGAAGAAGGATAGGACCCTCCTAAAACTCCTCCTTCACCTCCTTCATCTCCATCTTCTTCTTCTTCTTCAAGTACAAGCTCAACTTCTACTGCAAGAAAACATTCTCATAAACATAAGCCTAATATGCCATTACTTAAACTTGATGTAAAATTTGTTTTGCCTATGTATGATGGTGAAGTTAATGTTGAGAAACTTGATAACCATGTTAGACAGATGGAGGTATATTGTAATGTGTATAAAATCAAATATGAGGCAACCAAAATCAGATTGGCATCGCTTCGTCTTGAAGGCACAACTCTCATCTGGTGGCAAAGTAAAATGCAACATGGAACTCAACAAGTTGGTAATATTTTTCCATCATGGCATGATTTTATTTCCACACTTAGAAAACAACTCTATCGATTGGGATATAAGGAAAAGGATTTAATTGAATGGAAAAGCCTTAAGTTAAGAAAATGATAGTCGATGCAGGAATATACATATGAATTTCTTAAGATGGCTTTGATGTTAGATGTTCCATTGACTACACAAGAAACTCTTATGAAGTACATAGGAGGTTTGTCTGCTTATATTCCTAATAATGTATTTATGTTTGGACCTACTAATCTTGATGAGGTTTATGTTCAAGCAACATATATTGAAGCAGGGAAAACTAGAGTTAATGTATCATGGGAATCATCTTTAAAGAAAGAAGGCAAAGGCAAAGGGAATGGGAAGAAAACAAACTCAACTACAATGAAGGAAGAGAAGCTCTCTTGCAAGCATTGCAAGAAACAAGGGCACGATGATGAGCATTGCTGACAATTGCACCCATAGAAGAGACCGAAATGGTTCAAAGAGAGGAAAGGGAGGCAAAAAGTTGCAATAGCAACACGGCCTACAAACTTGGGGTATGATTCAGGTGATGAGTCTAAAATCACGACAGTTGGTTTGACATGTAAAATTGGTGATGGTTTTGATTCAAGAAGTAAGTGGTTTCATATAAGGGTCATAATGAAACATACTAAGATCGATACATTGATAGATAACGGATCTTAATCTAACTTAATTTCAGAAGAAATGGTTAAGAAATTGGGATTAAACACTAAGATGCATCACAAACCCTATTCACTAAATTGGATAAGCAAAGATCACAAATTTCCCATAACGAAACAATGTATCATAAAGTTTGCAATTACATCTAAGTATGTGGATGAAGTAATATGTGATGTGGTGCCACTAGAAACATGTGGAATGGTCTTAGGTAACCCTTATTTATATGATCGCAAAGAAATCTTCTATAGGGAACATAATCAATATCACTTAACTAAAGAAGGGACAAAATATGTTGTACATGCTCATCATATAAAAGCAAATCAATCTCTTCTAACAATGGAACAATTAAAGAAGGAAGCTTATGCAAGAAATACACCTATAATTGTGCCAAGTAAAGCAGTTGATCTTAGGCATGAACATGAGATGGTTGTAGGATGGGAGTTCAATCATACTTTGCTTCAAGATAAGTTAATGTTGTGCAAGCCCGTCAAACATATTGGTTTAGTTTCAGTCATATTTATGATGTTATCGTTGCTAATGTTTTCTACATGGATGGTAGTGGGTTCAGTAAGATGTGAACGAGTTCAAATGGATAACAATATACTTTAAGTTGTCATGGTTATTATTCAATTGATTATGATGTGATAGGTGCACAAGACATAGTTTAAAAACAAAGTACAAGTGGGGAGGCCTATCTCGCACTTGATGATTGGTTAATATCCTTTTGGAGGACCAAAAGGTCTTAGTGGGGAGGAATGATCCAAAATGGATCCAGGAAGGCCAAAATTTCAAATTTCTCAGAATTGGACGTAACCAATGCCATTGCGTAGGGCTCGTCGTGTCGATTTAGGCCATATATGTTTTTTACGAAAATGAACACCATATGTGAAAGTTATCATGTTCTAAAGTTTTTCCCAAACATGAAAAAGTCAAAGGTTAAAGTCAACTGGTCAAAGGCTGTAAAAACGACGTGGCAGATGACGTCAACAATACGTCATGATGACATCAGTAGGGTGACATGGCAACACTAGGAGCTGACATGTGTCAATGATTTTTGGCATTTTCGGGCTGAGTTGGCACGATACGAAAGTGACAGGTCGCAGGGTGACATGTGGTAGTACGAATGTTGATGTGGCATTGTATAGATGTTGACGTGGAACTGTACGGATGATGACATGGAACTGTATAGATGTTGATGTGGCACTGTACAGATGTTAACGTGGCACTCTAAGGACGATGACATGGCACTGTACAGATATTGATGTGACACTATACAGATGATGATGTGGCACTGTATGGATGATGACATGGCACTGTACGAATGATGACATGACAACTGACTGGGCAGGCTGATGTGGCTTAGGCCAATGACAAGGTGACACATGTCCCAATGAGGAGGTGCCATGTGGCACCTTCTGAAAGGTCAAAGAGGTTTGGTGGTTTCCACCAAATCTGGCGGGAATCCTCCAAATCTAGCGAAATCCTGCTAAGTTTAGCCAACTCCCATTAAGTTTAGTTAACTGTCGCTAAGTTTGGATAACTGTCGCTAAATTTGGTGGAGTCTAACTTATTTATCCAGGCACAGAAATCGAGAAAAAATAGTTTCTTGGCATGCGATTCGAGACTGTATGAATTGTACGGATCTTATAGGGCATAGCATTGGGATTCGTGCTGAGGGGAGGTCCCGAGGGCCTGTTCAGAAGTAGGTTGACTTTATACTCAAAAGTTGAAAATTTTTGAGAGGAGTCTGAATATGGTTTCTGTTTTTGCATCAGAGTAGTTTAATAGAAAAGTGCCTCTAGAGCCCATGATGTTGTGCCAAGCATAGCTGAGTTCGTACTCAAAAGTATCAGAATTACCTGTTCCAGCCAATAGTGATGTTTGTTTTTGTGTAGAAGTTGCAGATATGAAAGGTGGTTTCAGAAGCTGTTATGTAAGCCTTTCTTTTGTATTCTTAAAGCATTGAAGATTAATAAGAAGCCTCCCCCACTGAGACAAAGGACAAGAGACGTAGGCAAACTTGTGCCAAACTCCGTTATCAATCTTGGTGTTACGGTTTGTTGTTTTTACTTCTTATATGGCTACAACATTATTTCATTAAGCTTCTTCTCTTTCTTATTAAATCCTAAATGGTAAAATAACTCATGCATAAACTTAACCAAAGTCTTTAAAAGATCAATTTTAGATCACTTGGGCAGGAAAATCCTAAGTCAATAGCTTTGTGGGAGGTAAGTCCATAAGTAGGAGAAGGTCTCGCAGGAGGTGTCTGTGAAGGTTTGTGGGTTGCAGCTCATGGGAAAACCTTAAGTTCGTGTTTTGACAACTGTGGGAAATGTCCACAAAGGAAAGGTCATCCAGGTTTGTGGGTTGCAACTCATGGGAAAAACTTAATTTCGTGCTTTGATAGCCGTGGGAAATGTCCATGAAGGAAAGGATGCGTAGGTTTGTAGGTTGTAGGAAGGTCTTGGTGGAAGGTAATTTTACATCCCATGGAGAATAATCCGCGAAGAAGAGTCTGCCAGGCTTGTGGATTGCAGGCTGCGAGGAGTCATAAAAAGGTGTCCACTCGATGTGCCACGAGGAATAAACCACAAAGAAGAATATGATTGGCTCACGAGTTGTGGGCTGCGGGAAATTGTAAAAGTGTGTTAAGTTGACCCATCTGGGAAAATCATCCACTAAGCAGAATCTGATTGGCTTGCGAATTTTTCAGTCATGGATTTTGGGGAAGTCAGGACACATGGTTATTGATATTCTTGATGAAAAAGGTTCACGGAGGTATTTCTTAGAGGTTATAGGTTCGAATTGATAGTTTGTTACAACAAGAAAAATATGAAATTCCACGAAAATTGTAGTTTTTGGAGGTCATCAACTTACAAAGCAATTTTGAGTCCTAAATGACATTTTTAGGAAGTCAAAATCACAAGAGCTGTAAGTATCTTTGATACACACAATTTTGCAGCTTAAATGAAAGAGATAATCGAGAGATCTCCAATAAGTTATTACGGGCGCAAAATATTATGAGAAAGTTGCAGCAGAAATAGTTAAGGGCATAAATTAAGCGCCAATTTGCTTCTAGAGGGCATAACTTCTTGCTCTAAAGTCAATTTGGGGCAGAGGAAAAGTCTATGGAAATCTTATGAACCATAGAAGACAACAATGAAGCTAGATTTGGAATCTGGGTACATAAAAATGTGCAAGAAGAAAAATAAGACACGTGTAACATATAGGGTTAAAAAGGGGAAAACAATGAAAACTTGCACATACAATAACTATTAGCTCAAAGCCCAAATTTGGGAAAATGAATGGTTGTTGGAAAGGTATCGAGGAGGAGAAGACATTTGTCAACCCAAAAAATTGATTTGAGAAGTGGAAATTGCAGTCAACTCAAAAGAAGATGAATGGTGGCATTAAGGAGCAGGAAATTTATGCATTCTTTTTCCAAAAATGTGTATGTATATATTTTTTTCTAACAAAAATTTATTTGCATGTATATTTTAGAATTTAGAGGTACGGGAAGTCAATTTGGTTCTATAGCCATGAGAAGGGTCCTACATGATTCCCAAGGGTCCTACAACCTAAACACAATCTTTATAACCATATTGCTTCCTTGCTTGCATGAGTGGCTGCCATGTATTCAACTTCTATAGTTGAAAGTGCCACTATAGACTGTCTTTTCTCATCCTACTGATTGCTCCTCCAAACATATTAAACACATACCCGCTTGTAGATATCCTACGATCCATATCTCCATCCTAGTTTGCATCCACAAAGCCATGTATGTCCAACACTTTGTCCAATCTTGGTCTTCCTTGGTAGCACAATCCACAGCTAGCAGTGCCACACAAATACCTGAAAACCCTTTTTACTGTTGTCCAATGCTCCTTCCCTGGTTTTGACATATACTTTCTCAAAACTTCCACTACATGTGCAATGTTCGGTCTAGTATAGACCATTCTATACATCAAATTGCCAACTGCACTCGCATATGGAACATGAGACATGTCCTCCTCCTCTTCCTGTGTCTTGGGACATTGATCCGCAGATAACTTTACACCAACAAGAATAAGGACCTTGATCGATTTACCTTTCTGCATATTAAACCTCTGTAATATTGTCTCGAGATATTTTCTCTGATTTAACCAAAGTTTACTCTTTTTCTGATCTCTTTTAATTTCCATGCACAAAATGAAATTTGTAGCACCGAGATCCTTCATGTCAAATTTAGAGGACATTTGACTTTTCACATCCTGGATAATCTCCTTGTTGTTTCCAATCAACAACATGTCATCCACATACACGACCAAATAAATTAAATGATCACCGATTAATTTAAAATACACTGAGTGATCCTCTTTGCTTCTTGCGAAGCCAAGTCCTAACATATAAGTATCAAATTTTTGATACCACATCCTTGGTGATTGTTTTAAACCATACAGGGACTTTTTCAACTTACATACAAACTCCTTTTTTCCCTTCACAACAAAACCTTCTGGCTGCTTCATATAGATTTCTTCTTCTAGATCCCCATGTAGGAATGTTGTCTTCACATCCATCTGTTTTACTTCAAAATTAAATGCAGTAACAACAGATAACATAAATCTTATAAAAATTAACTTGGCAATAAGAGAAAAAATCTTACCAAAATAAATTCCCTCAACCTGGGAATAACCTTTTGCTACTAACCGAGCTTTGTCTTTCTCCACTTTGCCTTTTGCATTTAGCTTATTTTTAAATACTCATTTGCTGCCAATGGGATTTCTTTCAGTAGGCAACTCCACTAGATCCCAAGCCTCATTCTTATCACAGGCTACCATTTCTTCATCCATGGACTTTTTCCAGAGTTTTCCATCCTCTAAATCCACTGCCTCCCTAAAAGTTCTAGGATCATCATCAGTAATAGATAAAGAAAATTTGAACAGAAATTAGATGGAGGATACCTTTTCGGTTGCCTTCTTTTCCAAACCGATCTCCTCAATACTGGAGTATGAGGATCTTCTTCTTATGATTCCTGTTATTCTATATAGTCTAATTCATCATCCTTTAAATCAAACTCTATTTTCTCTGGTTCTTTCTTACTTGGTAGGACATCTTGTTTGGCAACATCTTTTATTTCTCTAAATACCACATCTCGACTATACACAAACTTCTTAGTTTCCGGGTTCCAAAGCTTATAACCTTTAAGACCATCTTTTTACCCAGTAAAGATACACTTTTCAACCTTCTTAACTAGATTACTCATGTTTTCCTTTGAAATATAAACATAGGCCTCATAGCCAAATACCTTGAGATATGTGAGAGAAGGTTTCTTACTAGTTCATATGTCTTGTGGAGTCTTGTCATCCAGTGCTGACGAGGGTGATCTGTTGACTAGGTAACATGCAGTACTCACTACCTCTGCCCATAATTCTTGCCGTAACCCGACACCACTGAGCATGCACCTTGATTTTTCCATCAACATCATGTTCATCCTTTCTGCAACTCCATTCTACTGAGGTGTATATGGAGTAGTCTTCTACCTTGCTATACCGCACTTCTTACAAAATTCTTCAAATTCATTCCTGCAGAACTTTCCACCATTATCTGTTTTTAACACCTTAATTCTTTTTTCTGTTTGATTCTCAACAAGAGCCTTAAACTCTTTAAACCTATCAAATACTTCAGATTTCTTCTTGAGGAAATATATCCAAGTATTCCTCGAGAAGTCATCTATAAATGAGACACTGTACACAGATTTTCCCAATGATGGAATCAACACAGGTCTAGATACATCATTGTGCACTAGCTGTAAAATTCCTTCTTCCCTCGTTGCACCAGAGGGGAATCTTACCCGATTCTGCTTCCCATATACACAATGCTCATAGAAATCAAAATCCAGAGAGTAGTTAGATATACCTTCAACCATACCTTTACTGTGTATCAGTCCAAAACCCTTCTCTCTGATATGCCCCAGACTTTGATGCTACATCATAACCTTTTCTCAAGAGACTATAGGAGTTCTTTCTTCTTCAACTCCAATATTAGAAAAATGGAACTATTACACCCATCACCAATAGTGCTTCCTTGCAACTTATACAGAGTTCTAGGCCAAACTCCCTTCAACAACACCATTGCTCCTTGAACCATCCTGTAGGTTTCCTTTTCAAATATTATTTTTACCCCTGCCTCGTCCATTTTGCTTTCATAAATCAAATTTCTGGCCAATCCTGGGATGTTTAGAACACCAAGTAGTGTTCTAATCCTTCCATCTATGAGCCTCAACTTGACTTTTTCTCATTCTATGATTTTGGTTGTCGAGTCATCATCTAGGAAAACATTACCTCCATCATACCTTTCATATTTACAGAACTACTCCCTGTGGGGAGTCATATGAAAGGATGCACCTGAGTCAACCAACCATGCCTCATGATCTGCATGTGTGCTTGAAGAAGCCAAGTACATATCGCCTCCTTCTTCCTTGGAGGTATTTTCTTCTATAGAAGGAGCTTCTTAAGATCCCTTCTTTTTCTCAACTTTGGATCTACACTGCTTCTTGTAGTGCCCTTCCTTTCCACATCTCCAAATAGTATCTGTTATGGGAGCCAACGACATCCAAAACCCTAACCCAATGACATGGATTAGACAACAACCCTAATTCCTTAACCGGAAATAGAAAACCATCGACAAAAAACCATTTGCTGAAAAACTGCCCAATAATGGACACAAGAATCAAGGCAACACGAAAAATGAGAAAACCAAGGAAACACGTTTCCCAAGGAAAAAAATTTCTCGAGGGTGCTCCCCTGAACCCCCGCGTAGGGGGTTATCATCCCCCTCAAATCCCTCTGTGTGCTCAATGCAATATAGTAGACACTATGCCTAGTCGTGCAAGGAATATAACACATAGCCAACAAACATGAGCTATAACTATGAGAATATAACTATGAGAAGTCTACAGAGAGAAGTGATTATAGGGAAGATAATGAGAAGATCATGAAAGATCAGGAAGAGATAATTTAGAGATTGAATATGCTGTAAAGGAAAGACAATAAAGACTCTGGCACAAGGAAATCAACTAATGCCAAACAAGTGACAACATCCATATCCCATAGTAGAAGGGATGAGCATGGGAATGATAGGTAGTCAAGGAGTATCAACGGGTGCCATCATTCCATAGAGTAATCCACTATGAGATCTTGTGTGAGTTTAGGTCTAGGGAGTAACCCAAGTGTGTTTCATATAAGGAGGTAGAGTAGAAGGCCTGAGGTAGAGATCTTGCAAGGTGAACTCAGGAAAATGAAACTACCAAATTTCAATGGTGAGTACAAGAAGGGAGAAGAGGTCGAGGCTTGGTTGTTGGAAATGAATAAATATTTCTAGCTGCATGATTATCCTGCTAGGGTAGAAACAAGAATTATAACCTACCATTTGCAAGGAAAGGCAACTCTGTGGTGGGATCAACTTAAGCAAGCCAAACGCCTTGATGAGAGGAAGGTCTCATGGAGGCAGTTTAAAGAATATTTCCATGAGAAATATTTTTCCAAGCATTACTATGAAAGGAAGATGACAGAGTTCTTTGAACTCAAGATATGAAGCATGATGATAGACAAATATGAAAAGAGGTTCTTTGAGTTGTTGAAGTATGTTGACTTTGTTATCGTGCAAAATTTATGTTGGGAAAATCCTGACCCAATCCACCATATGGCGATAATGATGGGAGATTTTACCCACTGTCACCTTAGATAAACCCTCCCTCGATTTTGTGAAGGAAGGATTCTGACACAAGGGGGAGTCTCGGGTGACCCTAGGGGAAAATGAGATGGAAAGTGATACTTATGAAGAGGTTCCCCTATAGTTTAGGTTACTAAGTGGAGAGTGGCTTGAAAATGAGCTTCAAAGGTGGTTTATGGTTTCCAAGTGTTTTAGTACTTGCGAAATATGGTTGTACTTGCCCGAGACACAAGAAAAGACAAGATACAAACTAGAAGATCCAATGGACAAGCAAGTTAAGCTTGTTGTCCCTATTTGCAGAAGTCAATATATATATATATATATATATACATCAGCAAGTAAAATAGCTAGTTACTACATATTTAACCATCAAATTTGTCAAATAATTATTGGACAATAAAGTACTAAAACAATAGATAACTTTCCAATACTTAAGCATGAACTTTGATGGTAAATTAGGGTTTCCAAATGAAGTTATCATCAAAGTGTTAGGGAAGCCTTATAGATGTAGAAAACAATTGCTAAATCAACAAGTTCCAACCATAAAAATCAACAAGTAAACCGCAAAAAAGATAACCCATAACCAATAGAACAATAATCTAGGTTTAGAAGTCAATTTACACGGTTGAAAAGTGAGTAAATGAGGAAAGAAAGTGAAGTTTGTTGCAGCCATAATGGCTGTAGCATTAAATTTGTTGCAGCAATGAAATCCTTGGCTAAAAGAGGATGCCCTTAGGGCACAAGAAAGCTTAAAACATGTAGAAAAGATTCCAACTTAAACAATTTCGATATCTCATAATTTTACATATCCCAATGCAATGATTTTATTTATCCAATGCAAGATATTAGTGCCTTTAACTATTGGGTTAAGGATTCTTTAAAAATGGAAGGGGTAGTTGTGCTACTTCCTTGGGAGTGTAATCCCTTTTACTCCCTAAGGCAAGCAAGACTAGCTAAGGAAAACCCTAGGAGGGTGTTAACCCTTTTACTCCTCCTAGTATTCCTTTATGCAACAAATTATTCCAAGAGAAATATGATGGGCTTAGTGGGGTTTTATGCCCTTATACTCCCCAAAAGGTTAGCAAATTAACCTTGTGACCAAGAAAAGAAGCAATAACATGAAATATTCCTTACCCAGTCCAAGCAATAACAAGATAAAGTCTTTTTAACCAAGAAAATCCACCATAAAAACAAGAAATAGGCTTCAAGAAATATAGCACCTTAATTCTTCATCCAATAGCCAAAGCAAACAACAACAACAGATAGTAGCAAGAGAGATAGACAAAATTTCCCAAGTAGGGCGCAAATTTCAGCTAAGAATCCTCTCCAAGATGGGAGAGTTATGATCAAAATGAAATAGAGATGATCTCTATTTATAAAAATCCTCTAAAACATAGTTTTTCCACATAACTTAGGGTAAACCACAAAGTAAGGGGACAACAACCCTTACTTTTCCCCTTTACACTTTAAAATTTGATTTTGCACAATAAAAACCCTAGAAAAATCATGACGTCACCCTTTAGGGAAACGTTTTGACATCTTTGGCAAGTCGTTGAGGTTAGGATGAGACGTTGGGCCTCCAAAGGCCTTCTTCCAAGGAACTAGGGCCTTTTCCAACAAGTCAAGGCATCCTCCCCTATCCAAAAGTGCTAAGTGTCAACATCATCACCAAACCCCAACCCATGCATGACGTCAAGCCCTCAACGTATGATGTTTTGGCCCCAAGAGTAAGTCATTGGGATAGTAAGAGGTTGGGTTAGGTCTTCCATGGTTTTATAACAAGCCTCCAAAGTCAATCATTATCATCTGGTATGTGGGCCCTGATATCCAACCTGTGGGCTTCAAGCCCCAAGGAAGCCCAAGCTAGGCTTCTTCCAAATCTGTCCACCAACTAGGTCCTGCAAAGACAAATGAATACGCCCTCCAAGGGTCTCAATTCAAATGCATCATGATGAATAAATCAAATCAATAAAAGATAAATTTAAGCATGTACATCAAAACCACCTCATAAGAATAAAAGAGTTCTCAAAGACCCTACGCAATTTTCCCAGTTTAGGTATGGGAGGGTTGACAAAGTGACCTATCGGGTGAATCGTACCTCAAGTTTAGGGGTGTTTCCCAAGGGGACCTCTTTATAAATAATTTGGATGAGGTGATATGGATGGGGGAAAGAATTTTGGGCATGGGGTTCATGAAATACAAGGGATTGTAGTGTCTCATTTATGGGTTCCTTTGTAGAGGGTGTGTTGCACCTTCGTTTTCAATGCAACCTTTTTCCAAATCCATTTATTGTCTTTTATTCTTTTAAGATGTTTCAAATTTGCTTCTACCTAAGCATGAAAAACATTTCCAACCTTGACTCTACCTTGGTCACATCATGCTTCCCCAAGTTGAAAACATGTATGGGGATTCTACCTAAGCATGACAAACAATGCCTACACATGCTTCACCTTAGTTGGAATTTTTATTAGTTATTTTCATAGGTCCCATCAGTTTCTTACAAGAGACATTTCATAATCCTTTGGATCCCTAGGCGAGCATCTAGAAGGTTCATGATTGGATTTTATCTTTAGCCAGCTACAAGCCTCTGGGCATTCATCCCCTTCTTCCCATGAAATGAGGGATAGCCCCTTCTTGGGTCAATACACCCTAAAATCCCAAAAGGTAAGGAGATGAGGGTATGAAACATGGAAAATGACAAGTATGTTAAGGAATGGTACGATGACTTGTCAAGAGGACCTCCTAGTAGCAAACATATCCCTAAAGGTGACCCACTTACTAGGGCGCAATGCCAACCACCAAAGTGAAACAAGGAAAAGAGCATAATGTCCAAGCAAACATTAATCAAAGTAGTTATAGATACACCAAACTCAAATACCTCAAATATTGAAATGACACTCACCATGATACCTGGATTGTACCTCATGGAGCAAGACCCAATGTCTTATGGAAGCCAACTGATATGGTGGATAGCATCGTGATGAGCCTGAGATATGTGGTGGTGAAGCGGGCCTCTATCTGTGCAAGTGGACACTGTTGGTCAAGCTATCTCT
>JASDQU010214688.1:0-18269 GCA_032191745.1 Picea mariana | reverse complement strand
CAGGAGGTCATCAATGACAGGAATGGGAAATTTGTCTTTGATGGTCAATTTGTTGAGAGCACGGAAGTCAGGACACATTCTTCAAGAACCTTCTTTCTTCAATACCATGACGAATGGAGATGAGTAAGGGCTCATACTAGGATGGATGATGCCTGTAGTAAGGAGTTCCTAGACCATTTTCTCAATTTCATTTTTTTGTGCAAAGGGGTGGCGATATGGACGGATATTGGGGGGAAGGCTTCCTAGGACAAGAGGAATGGAATGATCATGAACATCGCGAGAAGGAGGAAGTCCTTGGGGAGTGGAAAATACAGTTTTATGTTTAGAAAGGAGGGCTTGGAGGTCTTGGGGCACTGGGGGTGTCTCTGTGGCTTGTATGGCATGGAGTTGGGTAATGACACCAGAATGACCTTTTTTGAGCAGCTTTTCCATGTGATGGGAACTGATGACCTTAGGTGAAGCATCAGTGAGGCCTTGGAATTTATATTGGTGGCCTTCTTGGTTGTATTGCATGGTTAAGTTCTTAAAATCCATGAGAATGGGACCCAAATTCCTTAGCCAGTCTGCACCCGACACAATGTTGCAACCGCTCATGTCCATAGAAAACATATGGGATTTTAGGTGGTAGTCACCGATTTGGAGACACACATTTTCACAGTGCCCACCACATTTCATAGAACCACCATTGGCAATCATTATTTGGAAATTGTTGACATCATGGATGTAGCAATGGGTTTCTTGGGCAATGCGGTGATGAATAAAATTGTGGGTGCTGCCACTATCAACCAAAATGATGACCTTTCAGTGCTTGATGTAACCAATTAACTTGAGGGTTTGGGGGGAAAAGAAGGCAGTGAGGGCATTGAGGGAAATGATCAGTTCCACTTCAGGAGGGTTGGAGGGAGGGTTTATGTCAGTGATTTCTAGTGACTCGGGCACAAGGTGTTATCCATAATTTTGGTCGTCATGATGATGTAATGATGATGGAGAAATCAGGCTCTTCACTAGAACATTTTCCTAAGAAAAGTTACCTTTGTCTCTTTCCAGAAATATGATTTTTAAGAGAGGTTCACAGGCTACCTATAGACTTGCCTACGAGAATGCATGATTCTCGCAGGCTCCATTAAGCTTGGGTGCGAGAAGTTCGCACTGTACCTAACTGTTAGGGTGTGAACCACTTCTAAAGGAAGGAAAAAGATAAATTCTCGAACCTTCTAGAAGGGAATCTTCTACAAGGATGAGTTAGCATTTGAATGGTTATCTAAGTACTGGCTTTCTTGATATCTTGGGATCATTCCTATCCAAGTAACTAATCTATTCTCTCCTATATATTGATGGGATTGCTCATGGAAAAGGTTAGGAAGCAAACTAGCAAGAGATTTATTGGAGAATTTGTGGAAGATTGTGTGAAGGACTGATGCTACAGCAGCTAAGGAACTCCAGCAAGGTTATCAAAAGTGGCTGATCTTCTTCAGGCAAATGAGAAAGTGTGTGTGTCAGAGCTAGGAGCCATCGAAAGGAGGTTTGCAACATCAAGGCTCAGGTTGTAAGTTTCACTTTCAATCAAAATAATACAGTAATATGTCTCTTTCCCATAAAACTAATGTCACTTTATTGTATAACTCCTTGATCATATACATAGATTAGCTATTGAATATATTGAGTTGTCTTCACTTCGATTGGTTTGTATTGTTGTGGTCTGGATGACGCAAGAGAATTGGAGCGAAGCTGGTACAACAAATACCCAAGGAAGCGATCATACAGTATGTTCATGATTCTAGATTCCTAGTTCATTCAATAGTTGTAATTTAGGGAAAGAGTATTATTCTATCATGATTTGTTCTAGATCCAGGTGGATCTAGGGAGATCGATTTGTGTCCGCACTTACGGATTAATCCTGAAACAAAATTGGTGACTCTGCTGGGGATCAATCCCTTTTTCTTTATGGCCTTTTGCATTTTTCTGTGGCCATTTGCTCTAGTTTCCTTTTCCTCATGTCTTGTCAGTCTCTAAGTCTTCAGGATATTCTGATAGACCTTCTAGGTTCAAAAGCCTGTCTGAATTTTACTCCATTCTTCAATTTTTTTTTCATATTCAGTGATTCTCGCACTGTGTTTAACTATAGCCTGCAAGAACTGGTTAGGTTCGCACCCTGCACATAGGGTCCAGTGCGAACACCTCACACCTTGCTACAAGGTTTCCTACAAGAATCATAGCTTCTCGCACTGTGTCCACTGCTTGCCCGCGAGCAAGATTTTTGAAAATTTTGAATTTGAGTTTTTACTGCTCAGATCAATTGATTCACCTCTGATGGGCTTATTGGATCATTGATTGACATAGCTCTTGCTTTAGTTTGCATTCTTGAACATTTTTAGGGCTTCAAGTTTTTCTTGTCCTTGGTAGCTTGACTTTCGTCTCTTGGCTCTTATTGGCAAATTCATTCTCTCTGACTTCTAGAATTGAGTGTGTCTGATTGGCTGAGAACCAGTGATTGGTTGAGAGTTAAGTGCTTGGTGTTTCTCATTTTCTTATTGGTTTGAAAGAAAATTTTGGTTTGCATTGAGAAGACTCATTGGTTTGCTCTTTGTTTTTTTCTTTTGTTGAAAGAGTTGATTGGGTTGTTATTACTTGATTCTGTATGATTTGATTTTATGCTTTCTCATTGATATAGTGAGAATTCTTTTTGGAAAGTGAACAATAATCTTTTCTTTCAAAAAACATTATTTTTGTCTTTTAGAAAACATTGAAAAATCAAATTTTAGAGTTTGTTGAAGTATTTGAAAAAGACACATAGAGATTTTCATTTGATAAATGATTGTTTTCATTGACATCTGAAAGGAAATTGTTCATGGCGTTGTAGTACAGAGTTGATTTGGAAAATTTTCTATATCTCCCATAGATAGGATTCATGGAATGAAAAATGTCATTTTTCATTATCATCCTTGCATTATTTGGGTCAGAGTCATACAACATGAGTTTCACTTCCATTACCTTTGAGTAAGAACCATCTTTTAAAAACATTGTGTAATCTTAAAATTTGTCTAGTAACTCTTTTCTAGGGTTCTTTTACACAAACATTTAGCTACGCTAGTGCTTTGGAGTAGGAAGACAGATACACTCTCCAAAAGCTCAAAACACACAATAGCATCTTGAGTTAGGGAGTGTTAAAGTCCATTGGCAGCATATTGTCCTGGGAAGCCCTTCTCACACAAGGGTCCAGCACTAGGTCGCATTGGTGTTGGCAGAGTTACTCACCCTGCTTTGTTGACATCGGTGTAGAGATTGCACATATTACGGGGATCACTTCGAGGTATACCCACAATGATGAGTGGAATCCTTTTGAGTTGATTTTGGGCTAGATACCCTGCCCTTGCGTGTGGATCGAACTGACGACTGTTCGCCCAAGATTTATTGTTGTTTGTGGTGACCTTAGTGGCCTATCTCTCTAGGTTCTTACCCAAGGTGACTGTGAAGGGGAAATTCTTCATGGTACCTGGAATTGACGTTGGCCAGACTCACTTGGGATCCTTGGAGGGTATACCCACGATTATGTGTGGGAGCTTGCACCAGGGTGTAAGTCTGTTAAGCAGGTCGTCAGCGTAACTTTTCCACCCTAGCCCCGCCCCTTCTCATCTCGTTGTTGCGACGTTGGATTTCATCACCAACTAGTGGCTTTGAAATTAGAAGGTATTGTTTGCTTGGTGATTGTTTCCTATATTTTGTTTACTAGTGCGTGTTGTTTGTTGCTCGAAGTTGACCATAGGAATTTTTTCGCAGAGCTTGTTACACATTTACAATTGCTCCACCACGACATTCACGTAGGATGCAAGGTTTATCTCCAGAACATCCGGACAATTCTCAACCCTTGCCGACTAGTACACCTGAGGGCTCTCCTCCTCAGAGCGAAGTCCCGGTTGTTACTCTACCCCAGGTGGAAGCAAGTGACGTCCCAGTTTTCGCCACCCCACAAGTAGAATGAACTGACTCTCTAGAGCCTTTTTGAATTACCAATACTAGAGAGGATTATCGCATTCGCCATGGTGAATGACCGTTTGTGCGATTAAATTCTTCTGAAGAAGTCGTTGTTACATCTTATGAATCAACCGTTGGGCCTTCCCACAGTGCAGTAGGCCAACATCATTTTTGGTCAGGTGATCTCCAATGAGTCCTTTTTGGTACCGAGTCACCTACCATCTACGAAATCAACCCTCCGATAATTTCTGAGACAGAAACTGCACCAGAGACTACCACTTATCACATTGTTCTTCCTCCTGAGATGGCCCATCTCGATAATACTATGAGTTTCCAAACCGAAGTTACTACAGCTACTCTTGCTCCTATCAATACCTAGCGAATGCCTGAGGTCAACCCGAATTTACCTCCTGGTTATCATGCGTTGAATGCTTTGTTGAATGCTTCCAATCCAACACCTCCACAAACCCCAGCCGGTTCTCCATGTGGTCCTCCTTTTTCTGGGTATCCTATTCCTGGTTTTTTCCCGACATTCCTTCAGTTTCCTTCTAGTAATCCTAATCCTAGTGGCACTATACCGACCGTTGCACCAAACTTGCAGATTCCTATTGGTGGACAGAGTGGCACGGTTCCTTTTCCTTTTCCTTTTCCCGGACATAACATAGTTACTACACAACCTACGGTTGGCACACAACTTCCGGGTGGAACTATACCTACCATAGGGGGACCAACCTCACCTTTGGGACAAAACCTACCTCCTGAATTGGCCCAGTACTGGAATCAAATTCTACAAAATCTTCCTCAAAATACTAAGGGGCAGCAACCTTTCCTTACTGTAGGCCAACCATATCCAGGTATAACTAATCGTATTTGGGGTTCAGGTCAAACTACTCAACCTCAGGTCCCTACTCAAACTCAAGGTCACAATCCTTGGGGTTACTATCCTATCCAGCCACCACCAAATCAGCTAGGGTATTCCCTCTATGGGCAGACTGCATACGGTCCTACTGGTTTGCTGACAGGGCTTCCACCCCAAAGTCACCAGTACCCACAAGTGAATCGGCAGTTGCCTTTTCTTGCTACTTTGGATTTTCCATATTTGTCTAGGATTATAAACGATCCTATTCGTCATTCTCCCCAATGGCCTTCTATTCCTGCAAATATTCCATCCGATATTCCAAAATTCGATGGCAAGGTAGGGGAGGACCCAAATAATCATGTTATGACCTTTCATTTATGGTGTTCATCCAATTCGTTGATGGATGACTCCATTCGTCTCCGTCTTTTTTAACGAACCCTTACTGGTGCTGCTGCGAAGTGGTATATTGAATTACCACGAGGTTTATTTTCCGATTTCAACACTCTTGCTATGGTTTTTCTTACACATTACCAGTTACCGATACGTTACGATACTGGGACTGAGATTTTGAATTCCTTCAAACAAACCAAAGGCACTCATATATCAGATCATATTCATGAGTTGCGAAGGAGACGACGTCTCATCAAACTTGAACTCCCTGATCAATTACTGGAAGAATGGTTCACGAAATCTTTTGTGAACAAAATTGGTAAAGACATCGCTATGGGTGGTGTTGTTACAGAGGAGCAGGCTATCAGTCGTGCTCAGTATCTTGATCTTGTCTATTTGCAAACGGGAACAATGTATAATTTATTACCTGAGTTACCTCGTCCTGGTACTTCCAGCACTTCAACTACTCCAACTACCTCGCATGCAGCTGATGGTGTGATTGGTACTGCCCATGCCCAATCACATTCCGTTTCAAACATGACCCCTAAATCAACCTCTTTTAATGTTCAAAATGCTACGTCTTCTGCTCCTCCCGCTAGCAAAACTTCTGAGGTGAATGTCGTTCAATCTACCCCGACCGGTAAAAATAAATTCAAGAAAGGGAGAGGCAAGAATAAGGAGAGAAAAAATAATAATCAAAATGAGCAAACTAAAACTCCTCCTGTTGAAGATCGGGATAAGAACAAACCACGCTACCCTTTCCTTATCTGTGGTGACGATCACTACATGAAGGATTGTCCGAGACGTGCTGAGGTAACTAAGTTCCTTCAAGGAATGTTGAAACCCTCTACGCCGGCAGTTTTGTCTCAACCCTTCCCGTCTCAACAACAGGCTTTGTTGGTCATCCATGACCAACCATCTACTTCTACGACATCATATGTTTTGATGTGTACTGGTGATTCTACGAAAGACACTGTTGCACTTACCACTAGAGCTAAAGACTATACTCCATCTAAGGAGAAGGTTGAAGATTTACCTCCATCTTTGGTACAACCCTCTCCACCAAATCCACCTACCAACAGTCCTCTTCATCTTGAACGACCGAGCCTTGATACAATTCTACGACCACCCCCGAAAGGTGTCATTAAGAAATCGGCCTTCAATCCTCATGCTCGTGTGGCCCAGAACTATAGCATTGTCGAAGCTCTGGCCCAAACACCTTCAACGATGTCTGCCCTTGAAGCCCTTCAGTCTTGTCCTGTACAACGAAGGGCTCTGTTGAAAGTTATAGGTGGAATTGATCCAACAAATACGAATATGATAGTCTTTGACTTGGAAGATCATATTCCAAGGTTACCCCCACAGCTTGCGTTTCATATACAAGTTGTTGTCGTCGACAAGAACATTTGTCGAACTGTTATTGATGAGGGTGCTTCTACCTGTGTAATGTCTTTTGCTTGTTGGAAATCCATTGGCTCTCCCCCTTTAAAAGAATCACAAAATACTTTGAAAGCCTTCAATGGATCTGGTTTTAAGCCTTACAGTGTTCTTCCATCATTGCCTGTCACTCTAGAAGGTAAGACCGTCCAAGTTGAAGTGGAAGTTTTCGATTCTCCCCTGGATTACAATCTTCTACTTGGTCGTAACTGGATAGATTCTATGTGCGTTGTTGTGTCAACACTTTTCCGTGTTGTACGATTTCCTCACCAGGGAAAAGTTGTTATGGTTGATCAACTTGCCTTCTTTAATTCCGATACTCGTACTGGAAACGTGTCATTTATAGATAAAACCCCACCAGGTTATGAGACTGTCGGTGTGGGCCTTTTAAAGGATTCTTCGCTAATGGGTACTTTCCCCATTCCACCACCACTCGATATTCCATGCCCGTTAGTTTCTTCTATCAATATGATCTCCACTGTACCTCAAGAATGTCCTGTGTCTTTCGACCCTTGGATAGTCCCTGACCCTGGAGATCATACTCATTTCGGCGACATCATATCGCTAAGTCCAGTTGAGTCTACTTATCATGCTATTTAATCAGCAACACCTTCTACCCCTTCTCTTGAGGAGTTGTCTCCCGATCCTTTTTGATTAATCTTTCCTATTGACGAGATGATCATGTTCGTCATGATAGATACCCCTTGGGACGATGGTCATCATCGTTCCATACTTTTTTTGGAGCAGAAGACTCTTGAGAACTATCAATGGATTTCGACTTCGTCGACCGTTGTTGTCATCACGACTGTTCCTGGATCGACACATGATGTGTTCGCCGAAGGGAACCTTAGTAATATTTCTCCCACGATTCCTATTGACATATCAGTTAAACTTGGGATAAATGAAAATGTTCACATTGGAGCTTCGTGTTCTCCAGATGAGATCATCACTTATACATCTCTGTTTAAAGAATTTAGTGACATCCTCACTTGGAGTTACAGAGAGATGCCTGGTATCGACCCTGCTATTGTTGTGCACGAGATAAAGGCATACCCTGGAGCTAAACTATTCTGGCAGCACCTTCGTCCGGTCCACCCACGTAAAGCGGTGGCTATCAAGCTTGAGGTTGAAAAACTTCTCAAAGATGGCTTTATTTATCCCGTGGCTCTGACAAAATGGGTTTCCAACCCGGCACCGATTGATAAGAAAGGTGGTAGTATATTTGTTTGTGTTGATTATAGGGACATTAACAAAGCCTGTCCAAAAGACAACTTTCCAACCCCTTTCGTCGACCAGATTGTCGATGACTGTGTCGGTAGTGAAATATTTTCTCTCATGGATGGATTCTCTAGCTATAATCAAATTAACATCGCTCCTGAGGACCAACATAAAACGACTTTTATTTGTCCTTGGGGTACTTTTGCCTACCGAAAAATTCCCTTCGGTCTTAAGAACGCGGACGCAACGTTTCAACGTGCTATGTCTTATGCGTTTCATGATATAAAGCATATCTTCCAACCTTATTTGGACGATTTACCTGCTCATTCTTTACGCCGAGTCGATCACCCCACTCATCTCCGAGTAATTTTCATTCATTTTTGGTTCTATCGCATTCGTTTAAATCCTCATAAATGTGTTTTTTTGCATAGAATCTGGCCATGTTCTCGGTTTCATTGTTTCACATCAAGGGATCCAGGTAGATCCTATTAAGGTTGAGGCAATTCTCAATCTTCCTCCTCCTTCCAAACTGTGTCAGTTACAAAGTTTGCAGGGGAAATCAAACTTTCTTCGTCATTTCATTCCTAATTACGCCGAGATTACTCATGGTTTTACACGGCTACTGAAGAAAGGTTCAGAGTTTGTTTGGGATACTGCTGCCAACAATGCGTTTGAAGCTTTGAAGCTATCCCTCATGAAAGCTCCACTTCTATTCCCTCCTGATTATAGTCGTGATTACTTTCTTTATCATGCTACCTCGGAGTATACCATCGGCATGGTTCTCGTTCAAGAGGATTATGCACTCGACGAACATGTTGTTTATTACTTGAGTCGCAGTCTTACATCAACCAAAATCAAGTATCAACATGTAGAAAAACTGGCTTTGGCTGCCGTTCAAGCCGTTCAACGCTTTCAACATTATATTCTCTCCAGGAAAACTACAGTGATTTCACATTGTAACCCTATGAAACATATTTTGACACGTCAATTGCTAGGGGGAAAGTACTCCAAGTGGATTTTCATACTTCAGGAGTTCGACTTAGAATTCGATCGCGCCACGTCGAAGAAATCCTTAGTTTTTGCTGAGTTAAGATGTGATTTTCCCCACTCAGCCATAGAAAATGTAGCAGTAGATTCATTACCTGATGAATCACTTTTCCTTATCAACACTGACGATATTCGGTATGGAGATATCATTATATATCTCTAGACCCAGACTTTCCGGCCTGATTTGTCTAGTATTGACCGACGTCGTGTTCGTTATCAAGCTCGTCAGTACATTATCCTTGGAGATACTCTTTACCATCGAGGAATTGACTCTGTGTTTCGACGTTGTTTGACTTTTGACGAATCCGAGAAAGCCTTGAATGACTGCCATTCTGGAGCATGTGGTGGTCATATGTCTGGGTATGCTACTACCCAGAAGATCTTGCGCGCAGGATATTTTTGGCCTTCCTTGTTCAATGAATGCATTACTACTGTTCAGAAGTGCCATGCCTACCGGACCTACAATCAAAAAATTTGGTCACATCCTGCTCCCCTTCATCCTGTGGTCTCAGTTGGTCCTTCTGCAAAATGGGGCATTGATTTCATGACATGTCACCCTCACTCGGTCGCGGGGCATGGTTACATTATTGTAGCTGTTGATTATTTCACAAAATGGGCTGAGGCGATGCTAACATTCTATAATACTGGAAAGATTGCAGCGCTATTTATTTTTAACCATGTCATATCTCATTTTGGTGTTCCTCAAGCTATCGTTACTAATCACGGTAGTCATTTTAGGAATTTTATGATGTCTGAACTTACGGAAAAGTTGGGTCTTCATCATGATAACTCAACACCCTATTATCCGCAAGCTAATGGCCAGGTCGAAGCAATCAATAAGGTTCTTATAAATATGCTTCGACGGATGATAGGAATCCATAAAAACAACTGGCACACGATGTTGTTTTCGACATTGTGACCGTATCGGACATCTGTTAAATCTGCTACGGGGTTTACGCCCTTTCGATTAGTCTATGGCATGGAAGCCATTCTTCCAATAGAATGTGAGATACCTTCTTTGAATCTAGCTGTCGAACTCTTACCCAGTACTTCTACTGAAGAGGAACGTCTATTATATCTGATGCGATTAGACGAGACCCGACGTGATGCCACTCTAGTAATAGAAGCCCAAAAGAAAGGCGTCAAGGCACATTATGACAAGCATGTCAAGCCTCATGTTTTCTCTGAAGGTGATCTTGTTCTTCTTTATGAACTGGATAAAGATGTCTTAGGAGCTGGGAAATTTGAACCAATGTGGCATGGTCCTTACATTGTTAGCCGAGTATTGGAAAAAGGAGCATATGAGCTGGTTGATTATGACGGTATACCTTTGAGTGAACCCATGAATGGGTTGTACTTGAAGAAGTACTATGCATAAGTCATTTTTGCACAAGTACCTGTATTTTATGTATCATACTTTGTGTGTGTTACTTTAGTTTGTTTTTTTTATGTTATTTGGTCTCTGCCCTTACATGACGTTGTGTTTGATTGTCAGATGTCGGAGTCTTCACTACCTTATGTTGGCTTCGCTGATGGTGCTAGCCGTAGTACTTGGAACCTAGCTTCCGCTGCATGGGCAATCTATGCCCCAACAAATGACCTTATATCTTTACGAGGTGTATGTCTTAGCCGAGCAACCAACAACATCGCAGAGTATATCACCGTTATTGAATTATTGGTTGATGTTATCTCTCTCGGAATTCGTCATTTGGTTGTGCGACTTGACTCGCAGCTTGTAGTACTATAGCTAAGTAATATCTAATCTATTAGAAGTCCTACTTTCTTAAGGGTATATTTGCAAATTCACCTCTTGGAATGATATTTTGATCACATTGAATATCAACATATTCCTAGACGTCTTAATACATTAACAGATGCTTTAGCTAATTATGTATTGGACAGACATTTGAACCATTTATAAATCAAACACATTACAATTCACACAATGTAAAGTAAGCTGGTAGAAGCCGTCTGTATATATATATATATATATATATATATATATATATATATAACGATAAAAAAGAGTTTGTTTTTACAAAAATTTTGTCCGAAGACCAAAATATCAAAAAATGAAGCTTATAGCTTCTACATAGTGACGTCAAGGATGACGTTCACGGTAACACACAACTGCTCTAGCAACTCTATGGAGCAATCGACCCATAGCTGCTGATACCCCTATAGTATGACGTTGATCACGTCATGGAATCTCTTCCAGAGTCATGTTTGGAATATCGACTGTCAGGCCCTCTAAATTCTGCTCCACCACCTGATAATCTTTGGCATACTGTGGTACTGTTGCTGCTGCCTCTCCTTGTCGCTGGATAGGAGAAGAGACAACAGGTCTGTATGCTCCAACATCTGTGTTATCGACAAACGTTTTGTGTTAGTCTTCAGATAAATCTATAAAACAAAAACATTTAAATATAATACAAAAATTCAAAAACATTTAAAAAGTGAAAATTTGTGTACTTCTTACCGAGGTCTCCCCACTGAGCATCCTCAGGTAGTGCTAGATCCAGATCTCCTCGAAAATCCAACCCGTCATACGCGTAGTCATCGACCATCAGCATCTGGTTTTGCAACCAGTCAAAGAAAATATCGTCATATTTGACGATGGGTCCTGCCACGTGCCGGGCCATGAGCCGACACCATCGTAACATCCTCGGATCCCTAGGACCCGGAAAGTCCCACTCAGCCTGTAGTCTAAATATACGGACCCTCTCTAGGAAGAAGGACACTAACAAAGATCCATAACCAAATTGTTTTAGTTCTCCGCGCCTGCACTTAGTTAGTTGCGTTTTGATACTGCGTAACACTGCATCAACCCAGTTAAAAAATCAGGGCTCAGTACACTTGATGGCGTACTAGAAGTAGCTCTACAATGCCATATGGAGAGACAAACTTCCTGCCATCTGAGCAATCGTGAAGAGAATAGTGTGGAGAGTCAAGTCAGTTACTGCCCAAATTGTCACTTTCCCTTTCTTTCTTTTGGCCTCGGGTACGCAGTATTGGTTGCAATATTCACTCATTTTTAACCCGCCTCCTCTGTTGCCGGTCAGACTAACATAGGACCCACGCCTGGATAATCCGGTCAAGAAATATATGTCCTCGATGTCAATGGCTAATGTGTGAGCTCCTACATTAAACACTTGCTGGTCCAGATCCCACATACAGACTAAATATTCCAGTAATCGAACTTGGGCTCTCATGCCCGGGATACGGAAATATTTTAAGAGACCACAATCTCTTAGGGAAGCTATGGTCGGAGGATGATTCTTGGCATTTGTGTTATCCTCCTCATGTTCTCGTTCTCGCCACTCAAGCACCATGTTTGTGGCTATTTACCTGCATAAGAAACATATCAAGAGTATTAATGATTTTATTCAAGGTATAAATCTTTTTCATTGGCTAAACTTTGAATTTTTTTTGAGTTCTGCGCTACTCGCAGGTGACTTATTATGCACAGTGTGAACCCCTCATAGGTGGCTTAAGGCCCACCTACGAGAACAAGTCATTCTTGCAGGACCCGTATGGGCCACCTGCGAGAATGCCTCCACGCATATATGGTCCAAAAAATGATTTAAAGCAGAAGTTTTAACCAGTGAAATCAAAATTTTGAACCATGAAAAGATCAAGAATGAAGGACTTACCAAAATACTGCTGACAGCTCGTAAAATGGTCTCCCGTAGCTCCCGGAAATCGCCGACGAATTCAGAGGGTAAAATGAGGGTTTTTTTGAACTCAATGGTAAAAATGTGAAATGATATGGTAAAGTTAGTTATTTACTCATTTTAATTACTTTTTACTATGTCAATTTTGGGTTTTTATGTTTATTTATTATTTAAACCTAATAACTAATGTGAAATTGAGTGTAATGACTTGCAGGTGTGAAACATGGATGATTATGGACAGTTTTTTCTCCGTTATGGTGTGATTTTGATTGTTTTTTATGGTTTTTTACATAAAACCTCGAGTACCTTTTTTTCCGTTCTTGCGCTCGTGAAAAACATAAGAACATGATCGAGCAGAGTTTTATCACTTTTCGGGCTCAACATGGTTATACGAAAAAGGAACCCCCTGGAGTCCTCTTTAAGCTCTTTTCAGACTCTCTAAACATGAAAAGATCGCTGAGTGAACTTGCTATTTTCACGCTTGATAAAGTATTTGAAGTATGCATCTTTGGAGCGATAGTTTAACCCTTTTTCAGTCTCGTTGGACTACTGTACGAAAAAGGAACTGAGAGAGTTCTCTTTTAAGAGTTTTTCCAAACTCTATAATCTTGAAAAACCTTCGAGTTTACTATCTCTGGACTCGTTAAACAAACACTGACAGACCCGTGATGGGACCGAACCACTCCTTCTTAGGGTTTGTTAAAAATACTCCGAGGGAATCGTCCGAAGGATGAGCTTATATCAACAAGCATATGTAATCCTCTTCAAGCTTGCGTAAAAATAAAGAGGTACTTATCAGAAATGGTGGGGGAACATTTAGGAAAGGGATATATTTCATCTTCATATTGATTGGCAGTAAGTGTCACTCTTGAACATGACACCCCCTATTCATCATTTGAAGCCATTTTGGGAAATTCATTTGTCTCTCTTTCGATTGATTACGAGGTCTTTCCATATGTCGTCTTTGATTCAATGCTACCAAATCATTGGTCATGTCATTCATATGTTCAAGAGAAGTCCATCTGAAACCTATATTGAGTCGGCCATCTACAGTTATCCATTCTCTCTGTGTCAGCCTTCCCTGTGTCTAGTCCAATTCACATCATACTTTGTTTCACCTTCAAAATATGTTACTTATTTCATGTCATTGATGGGGGACACATCAAGGCCCTCCTGTGATGAGTCTTGTTCTGTCGACTTCAGCTCATTATCCGGAATCAAGACTTAGAAATTATTTTAGTACCTTGGAGCTTGCATGCCTCAATGGCAAGTTTCCTCGCTTTCGACAGTGGGTTTACATCATTGACTCTTGATCGAAAGATTCCATCGGGTGTTCGACGTCAGATCATTTATTCACAGTGGATGGATTGTACTATAGTACCTTGGGAGTCATTGACATTAATGGTGATTTCCATCGCACTTGTTAACGGTTACATCAATGACCGGTAATCAAGTGGTTTCTGCAATGTTCGACTTCAACACATGTAATCACATGGTCAGATTCATACTTTGGGTGATGAGATTGAAGACCTTGGGTATTATCTTTGTGATCCAAGTTTCGATGGAGTATGTATAATTTGCTACACATAGATCCACTGTGTATGTTTCGTGGCTATGTCGTCTTGATTTGAAATTTCTCACATAGATCCACATCGTATTCAAGTGGCTACGTTATATTTTGACGACGTGGATCCACAGTGTATGATTGGTGGCCATGACCTATGTCTATAATGTCATCAGTCTGTGATCTGAGTATGGGAATGCCTACCTCAGAATTGATATATATGATATTCTATCGATGCTTGGATGTTTGCAGGTTTTCGAATAGATGTTCTCTTAGTTCTTGACACACACATGAAGCTTACAAAGTCTATCGACTGTCACTGGTTCCAATCTCAGAATTTGGGGCGCATTCTGTTATCCATAATTTTGGTCGTCATGATGATGGAGAAATCAGGCTCTTCACTAGAACATTTTCCTGAGAAAAGTTACCTTTGTCTCTTTCCAGAAATATTATTTTTTAAGAGAGGTTTGCAGGCTACCTATAGACTTGCCTACGAGAATACATGATTCTCGCATGCTGCATTAATCTATGGTGCAATAAGTTCACACTGTACCTAGCTGCTAGGGTGCGAACCACTTCTAAAGGAAGGAAAAATATAAATTCTTGAACCTTCTAGAAGGGAATCTTCTAGAAGGATGAGTTGGCATTCAAATGGTTATCTAAGTACTGGCTTTCCCGATATATTGGGATCATTGCTATCAAAGTAACTAATCTATTCTCTCCTATATATTGAGGGGATTGCTCATGGAAAAGGTTAGGAAGCAAACTAGCAAGAGATTTATAGGAGAATTTGTGGAAGATTGTGTGAAGGACTGATGCTACAACAGCTAAGGAACTCCAGCAAGGTTATCAAAAGTGGCTGATATTCTTCATGCAAATGAGCAAGTGTGTGTGTCAGAGCTAGGATCCATCGAAAGGAGGTTTGCAACATCAAGGCTCGGGTTGTAAGTTTCACTTTCAATCAATATAATATAGTAATATGTCTCTTTCCCATAAAGCTAATGTCACTTTATTGTATAACTCCCTGATCATATACATAGATTAGCTATTGAATATATTGAGTTGTCTTCACTTCAATTGGTTTTTATTGTTGTGGTCTGGACGATGCAAGAGCATTGGAGTGAAGCTGGTACAACAAAGACCCAAGGAAGCGATCATACGGTATGTTCATGATTCTAGATTCCTAGTTCATTCAATAGTTGTAATTTAGGGAAAGAGTATTATTCTATCATGATTTGTTCTAGATCTAGGTGGATCTAGGGAGATCAGTTTGTGTCCGCACTTACAGATTAATCCTATAACACAAGGGGAGTTTCAACATCCTCTTCCGGAATATCCTCAAAGATGGCCATAAAAAGATTTTATTCCCTACATTTGTAGCCCAAGAAATATTTGTCATCACAATTATAATAGAGGCCCTTGAGTTGGCATTTAGCCATTTCAGCCCTGGTCAATTTTTGGATCTTTAATGGGGCGGAGGGAGTAGTGGGGTTTACTATTTTAGGGCGAGGGATAAATGAAGGCTTACGGTTTTGAGAGGAAACAATTTGTTGTGCTTCTTTATCTTTTTTAGTAGCCTCCACCCAAATCGCAGGTCGAGCCATGAGGACATGGGCTCGAATATCCTCCTTGAGGCCACTGATAAAACACTCTCGAAAGAAAGCATCATTCATGCCCTTTTTTCGAAAATATAGGCGCTCAAATACAACTATGAAGTCTTTGACTGTTTCTGATAGTTTCAATTTTTTCAAACATCCCAAACGGTTGGTGTCAGTGTCAAAGCGTTCATAAAGCTCAGTCACAAATTGGGTCCAAGCAATATACCCTTGACGAGAAGTTTTTCTCCATTTCCACCATTGCCAGTGTTCTTGATCTAGATGGAGAACACCATACTGGAGTTTGGCCAAGTCATCTCTAATGTTGTAGAGAGAGAAATAATGTTCCATTTGGGTGACCCAACTAGTGGGGTCCAAGCCATCAAATTTGGTTACATCCACCTGTGGAAGACGTATGTCCCATTGAAAGTGATGGGGCTAAAAGGTATGGGAATGGGAAGAAGTTTCACCTTTAGTCTTTGTATGTGCATCAGGAAAAGGGTCAATGGTAGGGATCTTTAGTTTGGTGCAGAGTGATGCAAAGATAGATTCAAGATGGGTGGTCAGTTCTTGTTTGACTTCCTCCATTGCAGACTGCATGGATGCATTTATGGTGGTATTGATGGATGTATCTCGAAAGGAAATAGTAGCACTGAGTTGTTGCACTTCTTTTTGGGTCTTGAGGAAACTATATTGCAAGGTGTTGAAGTGAGACTCCAGTTATTGGCTACGGGTATGGGCCATGAGGATGGGTGAACTGAAAAGGGAGCGGGTGGGGTTAGAAATTTTTGCAGAAAAATGATATGGATGAATATGATAAGGGAGAAGAGATGAATCTAATGGAATAGGTATCAAATAATGGTGAAATTTTTTCTCGAAATAATGGAATGTTGCAGTGCTGAAATCCCCAAATTCTTAACCAGAAATAAATGTGTATTTACTTGGCAACCCAAACACAGTTGCGTGGCAATAGATCTGTCCAGTTTAATTTGTTTATGTTTATGTTCCCCAAGGGTTAGTTATTCAAGGGTTCTACAGACAAGGTTTTTCGCTATGCTATAGCTCTCTAATATACATGCGGGGTCCAATAGTAGTACTTGGCCCAATATCTCAGGGCACTAACTAAGGAGGATAGACCGTACCCTTAGCCATACTTCCCGACTACCCAGGTACTAGAGAGTATCTTCCTGAGTGTTGTTCTCGGTGACACTATAGCAGTCCAACGGTCGATAGGTTTATCTAAAGAGGGCTTCAGGAAATCTAGGATGATCCATACACAGGTGTTGTCTGATGCACTACCACTCGAAGGGGTACCAACAGGGGTTACAAGGGTGGCCAACAGATGTGTGCTTAAGAACCACTTGTATTTCCTGCATGTATGAATCCCTCAACCGCAGGTTTATGTGCATAATGATAGATATCTATGGCTTAAATATGCCAGAATACGTCTCTACCCTGAAATAAAATTCCCACAATTTCTGCCAAGGAAAGTGCTCTGATACCACTTGTAAGATACCAGATATAAAAAATATGCAGAATAGAAATAAAATGCTAGAAATGGTAGAATAACAGTAATATAACCAACATAATCTCAACAATAACACATAAATAATATGAGAACAACAACTAAAATAGCACTTTGATTCAGAAAGCAATGTTCACAGGCCTCTTCGAGGGGGCAACCTCTAGTCAAGAAGCGCTATGTTACAATAATCTCCAAGCTAGGGTTTTCATACCCTCGACCCTTATTTATACTAAATATGTCTATTAAGAGAAGCATCTAGAGGAAGATCCTTCAAGAAGAGGAAGCTTCTATTAGGTCTTCTTACATCCGCCTTATTCTATTTTATTGAAAGGCCTTATTAATATTGACCTTTATTACATCCGAATACATTGATCTACCTATGTGTGGGTTAGGACCTTAATAGGATATTTCAAACATCAACCTTCACACTCTCTCAAATTTCTTTTAGCCAAAGTCCATAGATTCCTACCACGTGTCCTCCTCGAATCAATGGTCCTCGTTCACTTTGGGACTTCGGCCTTTAAGATTTTGGGACTCTGTCCTTCACAACTTCAGTCCTTCGAGACTTCAACTCTTCATGAATTCATCCCTTTGGCCCCTCCACACTTCGGACCTTCACAATTTTGTCCTTCACAACTTTGGCCCTTCGTAACTTCAGAACTCTCTCGAAGTAAATCTTCCAGAGTGATGTCACTTTCTTACATCACTTGATGATGTGGAACAAGCCAAGTGTCTACCACATGTGACTCAGATTTTTGATTTTCATGTACCTGAAATGCCGAATCAACTTGACATTTTTCATTGTCTGATTGTGCCACGTGTCCCGTTGACGTGGTCTACCACATGTCCTTGAATCAGACAACTGAGGTTTACTTCAGGCCTTTACTTGGAGTCCACAAGATTACACCACGTCTTTTCTGTTCGACAACATAGGTATTCCAACAGAGGATGAACACCTTCAGTAACCACTCACATAACCAGATCAAAG
>JASDQU010214684.1:13098-23308 GCA_032191745.1 Picea mariana | reverse complement strand
CATAGTACATAGATTTTCCCAATGATGGAACTGCCACAGGTCCAAACACATCACTATGAACTAGCTGTAAAATTCCTTCTATCCTCGTTGCACCAGAGGGGAATCTTACCCGATTCTGCTTCCCATATACACAATGTTCACATAAATAAAAATCCAGAGAGCATCTAGACATACCTTAAACCATACCTTTATCGTGTAGTAGTCGAAGAACCTTCTCTCCGATATTCCCTAGTCTTTGATGCCACATCATAACCTTTTCTCCAGAGACTGTAGGATTTTATTCTTCTTCAACTCCAATATCAAGAACAATGGAACTATTACACCCATCACTAATAGTACTTCATTTTAGATTATACAAAGTTTCAAACCGAACTACCTTCAACAACACCATTTCTCCTCGAACCATCCTACATGTTTCCTTTTCAAATATTGTTCTTACCCCTACATCGTCCATTTTGCTTACATAAATCAAATTTTTGGCCAATAATGGGATGTGAAGAACACCAGGTAGTGTTCTAATCCTTTCATATATGAGCCTCATCTTGAATTTTCCTCGACCTTTGATTCTGGTTGTCGAGTCATCACCTAGGAAAATATTACCTCCATCATACCTTTCATATTCATAGAACCACTCCCTTTGAGAATTCATATGAAATGATGCACATGAGTCAACCAACCATGCCTCATGATCTACATGTGTGCTTGAATAAGCCAAGTACACATCCCCTCCTTCCTTTGAGGTATTTTCTTTTGTATAAGGGGATTCTTCAGATCCCTTCTTTTTCTCAACTTTAGATCGAAACTGCTTCTTGTAGTGTCGTTCTTTTCCACATCTCCAACATACCTTTACAAAATTTATGGGAGTCATGGACATTCCATTAGACTTAGATCTCCCACTTGAGGAATTAGATCTATTTCTTTCCTAGGAGCATCCTCTTGCAAATAATGCATTTGTTCTCTGTCCTTCCATATTCTTTTGTCTCATCTCCTCTGACAACAAGGATGAGACGACTTCATCAAACTTCAAGGAAGTTGTATTACTACCTATGGCCACAACTAGACTATCCCACGAGTCTGGTAAAGAGCACAATAAACTGATACACTTATTTTCATCTAAAATTTTAATCTCAATAGATACTAACTGACTTACCATCGTATTGAAGGTGTTCAAATGATCTGCCACCAATTATCCATCTATCATCATCGGGTTATACAACTTATTTGTCAGGAATAATTTATTTACTAGGGACTTAGACTGATACTACTTCCCCAACTTATTCCATAAGTCTTTGGTTGTAGCTTCCTCTTACACATTCAATAATACTAAATCTGAGAGACACAGTCGGATTGTTCTCTTGTCCTTCCAATCCAACTTTTTCCAATCATTTGTTGAAGTTCTTATAGGTACAATACCTATATCCATCATGATCCACTGATCTCTGTCCACCAACAGATCTTCCATCTTGAGTTTCCACAACTCAAAATGTTTTCCATTAAACTTCTCGATCTCCATTTTCAAACTTCTCACCATTTCTTTTCACCTTAAAAATCAATACCATAGATCTCCCACTATAACAAGGCTTATCATAGTCCCGAGCCAAACTCTTGATCACAAAGGTTTCCCCCTGAAGCCAACAAAGATCTGATACCAAATGTATATTTTAACCTTGTACAATATTTACTACAAACATATTTTCAGTAAAATAACAGAAAAGATATAATGGAAAATACACACATTACACAAGTATTTTTCCCCTAGAAACCCAAACCGGGAAAACCAACATATTATGTATCCATTAATTGTGATACATTGTTTAGAATACAATATACATATAGGAGCCAACGACATCCAAAACCCTAACCCAATGAACTGGATTAGTCAACAACCCTAATTCCTTAACTAGAAATAGAAAACCATCGGCAAAAACCACCCAACAATGGACAGGAAAATCGAGGTGACAAAAAAAGTGAGGAAAAAATGTGACACATTTCCCGAGTAAAAAAAAAATTCTCTAGGGCGCTGCCCCTGAACCCCCGTGCAGGGGGGATACCACCCCCCTGCACAATGTAGCAGATACTATGGCTATTCGTACAAAGAATAGAACACATACCTAACATTCATCAACCAAATTGATTTCCTCTATTGTTTCTTCCTCATCATCTATTAAGTTTTCAGTTTTAAATGGTGCTTGAATTTTCTGATCATCATTTCTAGGAGGTCTTTATTGAATTTGAGGGTTAGTGTCAAAATTTCTCCGTAACTAATTAGCATTTCTGATATTAGGTTCAGGTTTAACCCTCTCCATTTCCATCCTAGATAACTTATGTGATATATCTTTGATTAACTTAGCCATTTCGTCAATCTTCTCAACTTGAATAGCTTTCCTTGAGCATGATGGTCCTCCTATTTCCTTAAACATTTTATTTTCTCGAGCTCCAGTTTCGGTTTTAATCTTTAATTTACCCAATTCTAGCATGTTTGATTCAATTTCTGTTGCACCTTCTTGCATTATGGATAATCTTATTGACCTTATTTCTCTTAACAATAATTCAAGTATGGGTCAAAGGATCATGTAAAAGTAACTTTTACAGTAGGTTTTGATGGCTTAACATCAACAAGAATTTCACTGTCTGTTTTATTGAATCTTTTAATAAATCCTGATACAAAATCATTTTTCTTTTTCATCAATGCCCCAAACTCAGTCAAATAATATAAATGGTCTTTTTTCCCCCCCCATTGTCTAACATATTTTAAGGCTTGATAAGAACCAATAGAATTAGGAGGTAATCCCCTAAACCAAAGGCTTACTTCTTCTTCAAATGTTTGTACTAAAATCCTCATATATACATCCTCTTATTGTACTCCAACTACATCAACAAACTCCTCAAAGAATACCAAATGTTCTACATCTTTCACATCGCTCTCCCCATTGAATTTGGGTAAATTTTTCACATAATTATTTGGGAGATCATTCATATTAGTAGGTAATACCAAAGGTGCGATGGGTTTACCTATGCACCCCCTTGATGGATATTTCCAGCAATGCTTGATTTTAGAAATGAGATATGATATTTGAAATGTAGATTGTCAAATATCTCTAAAGATTGGTCAGCTAAGGTTTTGATAGCCTCAGGGAAATAACGATGAATATTAGAAATATAATAATAAGGTGAAGGATACTTCAATGTAGGTGAATAATAAACTTCAGGTAAAATTTGGGATTAAGTATCTTCTTCTTTGAGTTGATTGGAATAAATGGTACATATAACAATAAAAGAATCAAAATATGAAGAATAATCTTTTGAAAATTTAGGGATGGAAACCCTTGGTTATAGAAGGATAAACTTAGGCCCAAGATAAATCAGACCAGGTACTAGTGATTCCTCCTTAACCTTGAAATTATAAACTCCTTCTTCAATATGAAAAGGTTTTTCTCCAAAACTAATTATTGAAGAGCCTTTTGATGTATGATTTATATTCACCCTGGAAAATCAAATCTAATCTTTGTAGTACCCCAAGGAAAATGTAATTTCAATTCCATCCCCATCAACGGTGACAATAATCAATAATTATGAAGAAAAACAACAATTCTTCCCAATATTTAATAATATTTAACAATCAATAATTAATTAAATATTAAATATTATGAAGAAAAACAATTATTGATTATTAAAATATTATGAAGAAAAAAAACATTTCTTCCCAATATTTAACAATAATCAATGGTGACATATGATATTTAATAATCAATAATTATATTATTAATTATTATTCTAAGAGAATGTCTTCCCAATGTTGTCTAAACATCAACAATCCCTCTCAACGAGGGAGACATTCTGCATCATCCAAAGCTTTTATTTGAAGTATACAAACTTCACCCTTGACTCATGACACTTGTCTGTCAGTATTGGGAGACGTCTCTATCCCACCTAAACTGAGGAGAAAATCCTTCAATGACTCTCCCTCTGAGCCAAATAACTCTCTCTAAGATCAGGCTAAATCTTGGTTCGCATGTAATAACATATAAAATATTGAGTCTTTATTATTCCTTGTCAAATAACCATGAGTAGGACACATACCACACCAGTATATTTCACTACAAGTACACACCTGTGAGTGGATGTCATCCTGATGCTAACTGACACGTGGAAAGAACTTCAAGCACCTCAAGTCCATATTATTCCTTGTCATGATCAAGGAAGGACTATGTCTGGTCCCATTTACCACAAGTGCACCTTTATGATAAATGTATCCTATCTCCCTTGGTCTGCAACCCAATCTAGGAGAAGGTCCGCCCGATGATGAAACATCAACACTCCCTCTTACATAGGGAGGTATATTTCCATAGTAGTACAAAACTACTGTCTAGAGACACACAGTCTCTACCAGTGGTACACAACCACCATAGTAGAAAACGGTTTGTCACACATGGCACTCCCATGTGAACTTCTAGAGGATACTCACTCTAGAAACACTTAGGGTCAACTCCCCATAGTGTGTGATGTCAAGGTCAACTCCCTTGACATGTCCTCATGTGCTCTCCACAAGGGACGTTGGGCTATAATCCCAAACACACTTATCCCTTCTTGGATAAGTGTCCCACTTATCCCTTCTTGGATAAGTTTCCTCACAGATCAACTCAACTCAATTCACAAAGGAGTATGATCTAGAGAATGTCTGTCACACATGGCACTCCCATGTGGACTGCTAGAGGCTAATCCCTCTAGAAAAACTAGGTTCAACTCCCCATAGTGTGTGACCTCAAGGTAAATCCCTTGACATGTCCTCATGTGTTGTCCACATGGGACATGTCCTCGTGTGCTCTCCATAAGGGACATTGGGCTATAATCCCAAACACACTTATCCCTTCTCAGATAAGTGTCATCACAGATCAACTTGAAAAATTTCAACTACTTAGAAACTTCATTCTCTTCCTTAGATCACTTCCAACTTGTGTGAGAGAAAAAATATGTGTGTCTATTGTTGTTTCTTTCAAGTGTCTTTTTATACAAGATTATATTGATCCAAAATGAACTGTCTCTTTGAAAATTAAATTTAAAATTAAATTTAATTTTCTTTCTTATACATAGTTGGAGAATGCCTCCATAACTACCCAAAGATTAATTTGGTTATAATCCATCCACATAGCATTTGAATTTGTTAAATTTCTCTTCCATAATCCATGCGATTATTTGCATAAATATAGGTAGAAGTAACATTCCTCATATTTAGGTAATTAGACATTTTTACTAGAAATTATTACCCACCATAATTTATGGAATTCTTTCTATAATTTAGGTAAGAGTGGAAAGTAAATATGTTGTACATAGAGATTGTAATAACCCCATAAATCTAACACTCCCAACATTTTACTCTACTCTTATTTTCATGGGCCCTCCTATGAAGGAGTCAAGCCCAGTCCCACTCTGATACCATGTTGTTTTTCTTCATATGAGATATGATCGATGTATTATTACAATTATGAGTGTTCCATATATAGGGAACATATGGAGACCATCCATGAAAGGATGCATCCATTGAATAATCAAAAACTATTTATTATTAACATTTACTTATTATATATGATATTTAATAATCAATAATTATATTTTAAATTATTATTCTAAGAGAATGTCTTCCCGGTGTTGTCCAAACATCAACAAGAATAAGGATAAAAAAAATTGAAAAGAGAACCAAGTATCCAAGGTTGATAAGTCTGATTTTCCCTTCAATAGAAGAAGAAAAACACAAAATTCATTTGATATTGTGTTTTAATATGAGCAATTCCAAATTGAAATGCAGGTCTTGTTTTACCCATAGTAAAATAGAGGAAATACCATACCACGATTGATGCTTTAAATTTATTGCAGTAGAAGTAATATTGAATTGCAATACTTACAACATAAATGAGTTTAACTGATGTTGTAGGATGAGTGCACAACATATGAAACACATCACAGGAAAGAACATGATTTAGTAAACTGGATCTTTGAATCTCTCTTATTTCTAAAATATATTTTATTGTAAAAGTATCCACTTAAATATTAGGACAAAGAGTCATTTTTATTTACCATAGGTATATATTTATACAATTCTTTTTGTAACCAAACATTGGTTAGAACCCGAGTTTCTAGCCTCTATACAACTCACTAATACTAAAATAAAAGTAATTACATCAATCTGGGAAAAATCCCTAAAATTTAACTAATTCTATCTAGATTCTTGAAACTAAATATTACAAAGCAATATAAGTTGTACATCTGCCCAATCTCTAGAAATTTATTTTTTGGTAGTTTCATGACTTGTTTTCCATCTATTTGTTTGTAGACACTTGTGCTTCTTGTTGATCCTTGCACCGGGCATGAATTTTTACTAATACAACTATGAATTCAGGAATCTCCAAACATGCATTAAATTCAAAGCTGTAAACTTTTCTATAGACCATAGGTAAACTTCGTTGAATTTTGAGTGCAGATTTCTTGGTATTTTGACAGTATAAACTTTGTTCCATCAAGAATAGATTTATAATAGGCAAACTTATCTGATTCACCTGCATGATCATTTCTTTGTTCTTTTCTTTGTTTTTCTCCAAATTACTCATCTTTTCCTTTACATTGGTTGTTTCAATGAAAGAATGGACATCCCCAACATCAATTTCATCTATTTCAACATCTACTGCTAATAAGGAATTTATACATGTATCTTTTACCTCCCTAACCAATCTTTTTCTTTCCTCCAAATTGAGTTCCCATGTTTTAGTGCCATTTCTCTTCTTAATTTTTCTAATTATGGGAATTGAACAATGTTGTGTATTGTAACTCTATGCTTCCAAGACAAAAATTCTTGAAAAATTTACTTAGTTGATACTAAGTCTTTTTCTCTATCAGCAATAACTTTCAATGAATCATTGATGATAAGATATTGCTTATGAATGATTTTCAAGATTTTATAGAAGCTTTCCTGAGAAAATTTCAGTTCATTATTAATATCCAAATCCTGTTTATAGGAAGAAGGAACATCTATAAGAGTGTTTTTAACCTAGGTTTGCAATTGAGTAATCAATTCTTCTTTCTGAGAGAGTGTCTTTCAATGTCTGTTGTATTTGATCACTTTCTCTCTTCATCTTTTCATCCAATTCTTTCAATTTCTGTTGAACTTGAGTTACCCTGGAACTAACTTGCTTTTCGATATATGCATCTTTCTGCTTTAGAATTTCTTGTAGCTAATTAATTTGATAATCCCTCTGATCAAGATCCATATTCAAAACATTTACTGACCAATGATTTTCTGCTACAAAATCAATTAACGTATCCGCCATATTCTTTGAAAATTCTTGATTATTTTACCCTGGTCCATCATATATGATCCTTTGCCTCATTTCCATTGAACCGTCTCTTTTCTTAATTGTTCCCTTAACAATATCTTTTCTTTTCTTTCTCAAGAAAAAATTTGTAGGAGGCATCTCCTCTTATTCTATAGGGGTTAAGTCATCAACATAACATACTTCATAACCTTGTGCTCTAGGAATACAAGTTATAGGAGTCATTGATAATATAGGAGATCCAATAACACTAGACTTATCTTGATCTTGAATACTATTTATAGGAGTATTAATGCCATAAATAATTAACAAAGAAGTATTCTCAGGTAATGTTGTCTTAGTAGCAGGTTTATTATGTTGTTGAAACATCTGTGTAAATATGGCCCATTTATCTGCAAAACTCCTTTCATTCCAAGACTTGGCTTGTTCTTCCTTTGATAGATCATTAGTTGGCTCTTCCGATGATTTTTTCTCATTTGTATTGGTTTGACTTTGTTGTTTAGGATTTGAACCATGTGACAAGTCTTCAACTGGGTTTCCATTGTGAGTAAGATTTTTTTCCTTGCTTATATCACCAAATGTTTCTCTAGAATTTACTTGTTGAATAATACCTGGCAAACAACTTCTTCTATAACTTTGAAACTTGTAAAAATATGAACGATCTTGGTTAGAAAGGATTTGAATTCTTTCCAAAACCTGATCATAAGAAGTGACATCTTTGAAAATATCATCATAAGTAGAATCTTCATGAAAATACTTCTTTTTTGCAATTTGAATAAAATGATTTTCAACCAATTTAATTGGTTCTTGCATTTTAAGCTCAATAGAAGACAGGTTAATGTCTTCAAAATATCGAGCGTCAACTATAGCATGCCCAAAATCCAATAGAGTATAAATACCAACATAAATAGGATAAGGTGTCCATACTCTTTTCTGTGCATTCTTTAACTCCTTAGCTATCCCTGTACCAGCTATTTGATAAGCCACTTCTCTACAGACTAATTTTTCAGGTATAAATCTTGGTAATGCATGAGGGGATGTATAAAAACCAAAGACCCTAATAAAAAAAAACATTTCTTCAATGTACTAGTCTGCAATCTTGTTTAGGTTTTTAATGATCTGGTCAAAAATTCAAGGAGGAGGATAGACATATAATACTTCATGAATTGGAACAATGACATTATGACATATCTCATAAAATTGCTCTTTTTCGTTTTCCTCCCACAACTTGTCATGATAAATACGAATAGGATCAGATGAATCTAGTGACCAATTTCAATTCATGAGAGGGAAAGGAGTTTTGAAACATATGGCATCTAATATATACACAAACATTTAAAATGGAGCATGTTCTCCTATTGATTGTAAGGTTTATATTTTTTAATATTCTTGGTCAAATTATCTAACACTAATTTTCCCCAATTGAAAGAAAAACCCTCTATGACATCATGCATGATTGGGACCCATTATACACTAAAATGTGCATGATCCTTCTTAACAAATAGCCTACACAACATCATGGCCATGCACATAACATGTGCATCATAAGAGGAAGTAGAATATATACCATGGATATCTACCCTCGATTGTCTTTTGTTGCCCCACCATTCTCTAACAATATCATGCATGTTTCTATCATATTGAGTGCATTCTTTCTCTTTAAATTCCTGAATGAATTGAGCATTGTATGCATACTTTGGGTTTTTGGAGAGTTTATACATTACTTAAAAATCATGGGGCCTGAAGGATCCAACAATATTTTTCTGATGATTATAAATGGTACTTGTTGATAAATCAACATGCTCTAAAGCCCATCGAACCATGTCTGTATAAGGAAACAATCTTAGCCTTGGTTTGATTTTGTGTAGTTTTGATTGAGAGACATTATTATAGTCATTTGGTGGTACATATTCTTCATCCCCTTTATCTTCTGAAACTAGAGACTCCTTAATTTTAAAAATCATGTACACATGTTCCCACGTCTTAGTATTGTTTATAAGTTTGGAAATGTTATCTGACATAATGCCAAAATTTGGGTTCGACTCCTCTACTTGTGTTAGTTTCTTTCCTTTTTGTGGAACCATGAATTTTGGTTTAACAATTGTTCTCTCTACAAACAAAGATGTTATGAGTGTAAATTCAAGGGAATATGGAAATTGAAATCAATTTGAAAACACAAATAAAATCTTCTTTAATATGGCATTAACTATTTCACATGCAATTGACAAAGTTTAATCAATTAAAGCTGGCACATTGATTACCTGACGGTGCATTATTTTCCCAAAATCCAGATTAACTACGTTTAATGACCACCATAAACCTTAATTGTCAGCTCCATGGGCTTTAGGTTTATCATATGAGAAAGGTCAAACATCCCTAAACCAAATATTTCAGTATGAAATTATAATTATAATTAATTAATCATAATCAAGTTTTATCAATATAATCCCTATTCAATTCTTAATCATCGAGCTTTGAGATGTTGGGTGTATTTCATAGAAAAAATCAAACATCTTGGGAACTGAAAACTCGATGATGATGTGGAAGAATCGCATCACATATGATAACATGGGTATCAAAGTACAAATTACACGTGCCATTCAAAAATAAGTGTATTATGAGTCCAGAAATGCTAAAAATGAATGTCACATGTCACCACAAGGCACTACTACTAGGTGTCATAGGACACATTGAAAAACATATGGTAATGAATTAAAACATGATTAGGGATTAATAAAGGTTATTTATGTTGGATCATGTTGTCATTGATGCCAATGGTTTGATTGATTGATGTCATTGATTGATGTCAAGTAATTGATTGATGTCAAAGGATTGATTGATTGATGATTGATGTAATATAATATGTATTGTCCTTGATGAGAATGCAT
>JASDQU010214682.1:0-18372 GCA_032191745.1 Picea mariana | reverse complement strand
GAGTTAGTTCCAGAGGAGGTTTTGGAGTTCCGAGAGCAGAAACTGAGGAGCAGGTTCATCAGAGAGTGTTTGATCAGATGGAGAGGGCTTCCAGTAGAGGATGCTACTTGGGAGAGTGAGCAGGTGTTGCAGCACCCAGGACTGGTATGCTTGAGGGCAAGCAATTTTGAGAAGGGAGGACTGTAATGTCCCTTTCCAAATAGGAGCTCCAGAGAGGAGGCTTAATGGTCTAAACCGCCCCGTTAGACTATAGCCAGGGCCAAAGAGGGGTAAATAAGGTTACTAGAGGTCACTCTAGTCACAGGTGTTATATTCAGAAAGTGAAATTGAGCTAAAAAGGGTTAAAAGCGCTTTTAAGTCATTTGAGCATAAATAGAAGTCAACAGTGAATTAGGGTTTCAACAGTGATTTAGGGTTTTGGAAGTCAATAGTGAATTAGGGTTTCAGCATGATTTAGGGTTTTGGAAAGCTATAAAGGAAGGGTCAACGACCTAATTCATCATTATGAATATTATGACTTGTCATTGAGGAGAAGAGGCGCATCTCAGGAGAGATAGTTTAGTGTATTCCAGGAGGAAGACATCAGTTGGTTGATTTCGGTGTTGAAAGACACACCCTAGTCACCGGGAAGATCATCTAGGTCTTCCATCATTATTCATTGATTCCGTAGTGCTCCCATATTCCGGGTATTATCTTTTAGTTGCTTATTTGTATTTCAGCTAAGATCCTTTTGTCTTTTGATCTAGCCGAGTGTTGTTATTTTATTCAGCCACAATTGCTTATTTGTATTCTGGCTAAGATCCTTTGTCTGTTGATCTAGTCGAGTATTGTCAGTTTATTCAGCTACATTCAACCATTTTGTAATCCACAAAGATATCATAATACAAACTTGCAGTCCTTTGTCACATTTATTATTTTTATGATCATTTATATGTTGTAAACCTTTGATCCTACACACACATTAGCAACGTTTCCTAGACTAGCCAAGTCAGGAACATTACATTGTCGTTCAAGGGCTTCCTCGAGAAACATTTTGAAAGGATCTCCTGTCCTGTCGTATTTATTTTCTCCGACCATGGATGGTTTCTTGGGCATGCAAGAGCATTTTTCCTCAAGAGAAACAAGCTCGAGACCCAACTATCTATACCCTAACCACGTCGGGGACATGCATTAAAAAAAACGACAAGGAGCAGATCGCTCTGATACCACTAATCCAGATTTATGAGTGGAACAAAATGAAACCACATATTTATGATATAAACATAAAGAAATAGTTAAAAATAACATAGATACATTAAATCTTGGCTTATATTAAATAAGAAATATGTTGAATACTATACAATGCAGACTGAAAACAAGCTTGCTAGAATGTTGGCAACTTATCTCTGAGAAGAGAAGCGACGACTATGCTCATTCGCAAGAAGACGAGTACAATGAGGCTCTAAAGGCCTTTTTACAATAAACATGAATTCCCAAACCATAGACATCCAAAAACCTAACCCTAGGAGATGAAGCGCCAAAAGTCATGTGGGCAGCATTGGGGTAAGTTAGTACATTAACTTCCCAGGGTCATAACTTTTGCATACGATCTCTGTTTACGGTGCACGATAGCTCGTTGGAAAGCTATTGATGAGGAAATTCATTTAGGGGGCTCAATCAAATTATTTGTTTATATTTGAGGTGCGTGGTTTTGAAAATAATCGTTTAGGCCCTCAAAATGGCCCTTGAAGTCCAGGAACCAAAAAACTACTAAAAATAGTAAGTTTCCAAAAAACTGTTTTGAGCCAGTTTGATAAGGTGGGTGGCCACCGATATCCTCCTCGATAATCCTACCATCCAAATTCTTGAAAAAGGTTTTAATTACACCATAGCCCCGAAACATATTCCCGTAGAAGACATTATTTGTTCCATTGAATCCATTACCCATAACCTTCCAACTCACGAAGTTGAAGAAATTAGACAAGAGTGCGAAAGAATCCTACGATGATCCAAACTGCCTAAACCTAACTTATCTAAAGAACAACTCCTATGTATTCGTCGTCTTAATGACAACCCCGATATCATCATCCTCAAAGTCGTTAAAGGATATGCTTTAGTTATTATGAACACTGTGAACTATGATTCCAAACTATTGGACCTCCTCTCCTCCTTTATATACAAAAACTTTTACCTAAAAACCCCATTACCTCCATCACAAACATGATCACCAAATCCATCAAATATTCCTCCCTCAATCCTAATATCCAAAAGAGCCTAATTCCTCATAACCCCCAGAATCTATGGTCAACCTAAAATACATAAAAAAGACATCCCTCTCCAACCTATAGTAAGCACCATTGGATCCCCCACTTATGCTTTTTCCGGGTACCTTGCTGACAAGATTCAAGTATTTGTCAGCAAAACCTCTTCCTTTATTAAACACTCCATCGATTTCATTGACAAGACTTAGAAGCTTCACCTGGATGAACATGACATTTTGGTCATCTTTGATGTCATTTCCTTTTTCACAAAAATCCTTGTTTTTGAATCTCTTACCCTAATATCCAAATTTGTTGATCACGAAACCTTACACCTTATCGAAATGTGTTTATCCTCCATCTTATTCAACTTCAAAGGAGTTTTCTATGAACAAACCGAAGGTATATCCGTGGGGTCATCTTTATCACCGGTTGTTGCTAACTTATTTATGGAACATTTTGAAACCTTAGCTTTAAATAACTTTACCTAAAACCAAAATGTTGGTTTAGGTTTGTAGATGACACTTTTATCATTTGGCCTCATGGCCATTCCAACCTTATCTACTTTTTTAAATACCTCAATAGCCTTTCCCCCGACATCCAATTCAGTATGGAAACCCAAAAGGGAAACTCCCTCCCCTTCTTGGATGTCCTTATTTATATAATTCTTGATGGCTCCCTTACCCACTAGGTTTACAGAAAGAAGACCCACATTGATAGATACTTGAATGCTATATCCCACCACCATACAGCCCAAAAATTTTCTATCCTCAAAACCCTAGTTACTCGAGCCCTCCGCATTTCTTCCGCCTCATTCCTCGCACAAGAAAAATCTCACCTAACTAAGGCTCTCTGGTCTAATGGTTTCACCCTCTCCCAGATCAACCAAGCGTTTCGCTCTGCTAGCAAACCCAAACCAAATTTACGCTTAACACCATCCCCCCTTAGGATCTCATCTCCCTACGCTACATCCAAGGGACCACTGATCTAATCTCAAAAATTTTGGCCAAGAAGAATATCAAAACCATGTTCAAACCCCTAAAAACCCTTAAACAACTCTTCAGAACTGCTAAATACAAAACTGACCCGACGTTGGGTCCATAAGTTTACCAAATCCCCTTCTCATGTGGAAAGTATTACATAGGTCAAACTAGTAGATATTTCAAAGCCCAACTCAAAGAACATATAGCTAATACGACCCACAACCACATCTCCAAATCCGTTATCATCGAACACTCCTACAAATCCAAGCATCTTATTTTCTTTGACCAAACAAAAAATTTCTCCTCAACCCCTTACTACTCCACTCGGCTCATCCGGGAAGCTCTTGAAATAGAAAAACATCCCAATAATTTTAATCGCGAAGATGGCTACAAACTTAACAAATCTTGGAAACCTGCCATTCACCACCTTGCTTAGTAAGTTTCCTTTGAACATTCTCCATTCACCCCTTTCCCTTCCTTTCTTTCTGTTCTTGTTTCCTCGGCTTCTTTTGTACTTTTACATCTTCTGCACATTTCACACAAAATCCTTCTCTCTTCACTTCTGAGTTGTTCCTAGTTTTTCAGTGCTTCTCTACACATAATTTTTTTTTCCGTCATCTCTATTTCCTATTATTATTTAAGAATACAATATTAACTTACCGCGATTGAATCTTTTGTCCTCAATTCTTATTCTTCTTCCTTGCCTTTATTTTCATCATTATTTTTAGATCATAACACCCTATTATTATATACTTTCAAGATTTCCTTCCTTTATATTCATTATTACTTTTTAGATCTTAACACTTTATTTTTTCATTATATTCCATTAACATTATAACCATTTTTACATTACCCATCTTATTATATCCTATCCCACTCTTACATTATAGTGTACTTAATATATATCTATTATCTTCTATTTATTTTACATTTTTTTTTTTTTTTGCATCTAGGGGAATTGGTAACAACAACAGTATCGTACTCGCGTGACACGGGGTCGAATCCTGCCAGCTGTCTTATAACCCCTAGGGAGGAACGCACAGCCCGCAAGCATGCCCTCCAGATAAATCGGGGTGAGAATCGACCTTGAGACCTCTTTTTACATATTTCCTTCCATTTACACGGCACTTGCCAATCAGTCTACACCCCCGCGGGCTTCTATTTATTTTACATTATTATATATTTTTAACATAATTGACTAATCTAAGTATTACTTATCTTTGATATTATTCATATTAGTATTTCCCCCCTATTGAAACGACTATATTGATTTCTAGGTTTTTGCACTTTCTCCCTTATAAAAAAATTCTACTCTAATTAATCTCAACGGTTAGTTTGATCTTGTTCAATTCTTCTCCATTTTGTTTTTACTCAATGATCATCTTCCTCCTCAAAAATATAAATACTATTCTTTGGTACTCGTTTCATACATTCAAACTTTTGATTGTCTTTGATGATGGATGGAGTGTCCACCCGAAACGTTGGACATTTCAAAAACTATATACATAATATATATCCAAAAACATTTGTTACATTATATCAAACTGTAAAAACTTACATTCTCATATAATTATATATGTGATCACACCTAAGACAAATAAAAATACCCACACCATCATACATTATTTCACATAAAATTATTATTTGCTACAAAAAAATAATTAAAAGTTTCATAAGATATAAACGGATAGAGTTCGAATACCAAACACATGGTCACATAAATCTTTCTAAGCAAACCAAATATTGTGCATTGTCACAAAACAAATCATGTACACCATAATGCATCGTTTCATTGGACAAAGAGAAAATGATGATGGAAACTTCAAAATTTTCATAAAATTTAAACAGGGCCTAAAAATATTAAACGCTGGAAGGTCGTGGCACGTGCAGCGAACTTAGGGAAAGAAACCATATTAATAAAATGCGGAAAGGTCGCGGCACGTGCAACGAACTTAGGGAAATAAACCTTATTAATAAAATATAGTTTTTAATGTTATATGTTAGATAACTCATTGTATTAAATGATTTAGAATAACTTTATATTTGAGTAATTAATGTTAAAGTAATTGATATTTTATTCATAAAATTTAAGGTAAAGAAGATGAAATTTAGGCCAATAAAATATCTCACCAAAACAATAGTTTAATAAAGAATGGAAAGAATCAGTTAAAATTTAGATAAATAAAATATTTTATGAAATTAATAACTTAATAAGTGGATAAAAAGAAAAAAATTAATAAATAAATAAAATTAATTTAAAAAAAAACAATTTAAATTTTAATAAAATTTATAATTTTATTTAATTGATAAAAAATTTAATTAAAAAAATAAATAAATCATATCACTAAAATTTAAAAATTTTAATTAAAAAAATAAATAAATCATATCACTAAAATTTAAAATAAATAAATAAAAAATTACTTATTAAAAGAATAAAATAATTGAAAAAATTAACTTCCTTAATTTATTAACCCAGTCTTATAAAATATGAAAATCGGATTTATAAATAAATTATACTTCTTTTATAAAATATGATTATAAAATTTGATTCATAAATAAATTATAATTTTATGAAAAATGTAAAAGCCTGTAATAATACTCATTATGATTTTTCGATAAGCATACTCATAAACACAACAAACTCATACAAATATATATCACATTTAATATAGTAAATTATTGCTAGCCATAATTAAATAATGGTCTAATGAACTCAAATTTATTTTTAAACATGTTTAACCTAGTAAAATTTATTTTATTATTAGTTATATTATTATATATTGAAGCAGTTATTAATAATACAACATGAGTAAATCTAATGGTTAAGAACCTGTGTTTTCTCCTAAGAGCTCACAAGTTCAAATTCAGAGGGGGGTAGGGTATGTATACCTCCGTAGACTTTACCAGTCAAATCGTTGGGTGGAGGAGGTCTCATACACCAATTTGGTGTCTGGCTTCGACGTGATCTTAAAAAAAGATTATTATACAACCTGAGTGGGCCTAATGGTTAAGAACATGTGTTTCCTCCTAAGGGGTCACACGTTCAAATCCAGAGGGGGGTAGGGTATGTATACCTTCGTAGACTTTACCAGTCAAATTGTTGGGCGGAGGGGGTCTTATACACCAATTTGGCATTTGGCTTGGTCGTGACCTTAAAATTAGATTATTATTATTATTATTATTAATATGTTATCTAAATCATGACAAAATAAATTATAAACATCAATATTGTCACTTGATTTATATATTGGCACTCGATTTATATGCCTAAATCTTATTACATTTAATTATCAATTTGGTGTTCGTAAACTTGTGAAATGTTGGGCACAATATATGAAGAATTAGAACATTTATAGTATGATAGTATGATCTACTTAAAATAATTAATGTTTATTGTACTTATGGTTAAACTTGTGAAATCAACTACATGAAATAAATGAAACAAAGACAAATACATCATTGCATTATACCTTGCTATATCCATAAGTGTTGTAAATTAAGTTGTAGTTGAGTATTCAACCTTCAAGATTTGAATCTTTCTACAACAATACTCCAATTTTTATATTTAGGAATATAATTAAATAAATGGATAGTAAAATTTGAATATATAAATGAAATCAACTTGTGAAAATGAAACACACCACTTCATAAATCAAAAGCAAATTGAATCATTCATCGCAATGATCATATACTTGGCACTGATCATGTTATTGGGTAGGGACCTTGTTGTCACCGGGTTGTCTCCTTGCATGATTTCCATGAAATATTTCTCTCATTTTTAACAAGCTTTGATAAAAGGAAACACACTTGCATAAAGGAAAATAATCATTGCAAAAAGGAAACACAGTTGTGGAGAAAAATTAAAAAACAATATGCACTAATTATCTCTCCATCCTTTCGAAGTAGAGACCATACTCTATAGAAGAGAGCCCTTATGCTAATCTACAACATAACTTAATGAATCTAATTGTAAATTACAAAAATTCTAAAACTACAATCTATAATAAAATAAGATCTTATAAAATATGATATATTCCATTATAAATTGAATTTTTTCCTTAAGAGTCCTCCTTTGGAATGAAGAAGAAACTCTCTTTTATACATAAAATTTCTTTGAAACTGAAATAACAAATAATAAATTCAAATCCATAAATATCTCATGTGGTTATAACCATTTGCTAAAAGTTAACAACTAAAAATCATCTCACAATATCTCCAAGATATTTGCTAACAAATCTTATCAAGAGCTCCAAGGTTCTTCTATATTTAATATATTTTAATGATGATCCCAAATCCATAGAAAATTTTCTATAGTTGAAAATGAAATTTGAATTTGACTACATGGATTTGGAGCAAAGGAAAAATATGCATAGTTACAAGAATTGCCATTTCCCACAATCACTGGTAAACTCGCCTTAATTTTCAAAGATAAGTGATAATATGTTCTTTTTCTATTATTTAATCATAAATTCACATAAAATATTAAAATAAATGAGTTGGAAAACATCTTAACCCTAATCTCACATATAAACATTAAAATGGACTAACACAGGGTTACGAGTGCCAAAAGGGTGGAAAAAAAGATTAAAAATAAGGGGAAAAGGGTACCAAAATATGTCAATTCTATGAGTCAACATTTCCCCCCAATTGAATATGTTGCATATCCTCATGAAACTCTATATTGCATTCAACTTGTGTGATTATGTATTCTTCCTCCAAAAAAGTGGGCAATAAGCTTGTTTTCATTTGACTCGGAAACTATATCCTCGAAACCTGAAAGACAAGACATTATTAGAAAGACTTGAGTTACAAATGAGCTTCTTTTGGTTGGTTCTTGTGTAACAATCACAAGTTTTGTAAGTGTTGGTTCTTGTGTCGCAAAACTTACCTCTCGTTGATGTTCAGATTGGTCAAAATTTCAACAAGAACCTCATGAGGATAAAATCCCCTTGCATTTTTTAAGAAGTCGTACTCCTCTATTATTGCTTTGAAATAAGTTATGAAAATACAGTTTAAAATAGGTAAAATGTATATTCATGACGCAACACCCCTACCTCAGCAGGTTTTGCGTGACCTCCCGGTCTTTGGATCTTTCTATTCCCTTGAGCCAGAATGGCTCTTTAGTTCCCACTGGAACCTTCGCACATATAACCACAAGTTCTTCTTAGAAGTTACGCCTATGCGAACAAGCACTAGGCGTGAACCTCCACTCCACATGACCAACCGATGTGACCACGACCTTCACCCAAAAGGGTGTTTCGGGTTTTGCGACTTCACAATTTCTGTTGTGAGTCCTCTTGACTCCTTCAATCCCCAAAATCCCGAAAATGGATAACGGGTACACTAACTCCTCCCTTATGCGTTAACCATATGACCTCTAGTCACGTCTTGGGGTCCACCTTTGAGCAAGTCGGGATTTCACGACTCGTGAGTTCACGATGTGACTCTTCTCCTTTTCCCCGAAGTCTGAACTCACGACTTCCTCTCCTAAGATCGACGGCCCTGAACTTCCACGATCTGACGGTCCAGATTTTGTCAAGATTTCGCGTATCGAGATTTCGCAACTCAAGATCCCCAAGTCACGACCTTCTCCACACTCCGACTCCCGAAATGCCAAAATTCGAAATCACAAGATCAACAACTCTAGTTGATCCAGATATAATGAAAAATACTCCTCCTGATCTTGAGAGTGTTAAAAGACACTCGGCCTTAACTTCTCCACTGATCTACTGGATCCAATGGTCCACGACGAATCAGTAGTTCTCCTTCTGATAATTTCAACCGTCCGTTCAAGTTCTCGATATTCCTGGCCAAATAACTCGACGTCTCCTTCTAAGCTTAATTTTTGCGAGGTAACTTCAACCTCGTCTTCCCTTCGAACTCTTCAAAGTCTCTATCCCTCTTGATCATGGTTCTTGCTACAAACTCGAGGATTCTAAGGGATTCTTCCCGCACTCCTTGCAGTTTCATGATAATCTTTGATTATCTAGAATTCCCAGTTCTGCACACTCCTTGAGACTACAGTTATTCAACTACTCACTTGGTTGGAAAAGTATAAGACTTCCACTTGCCTATGCACACCTTGCACAGATCTGTGCTATCCTTTCACTTCTGCTGGTATGAAAACAACGGTATCTCTCCTAAGATTTTCTGAGGTAAAACTCAGAACTTGTCGACGCACTCCTTTCAGACTTTCACTACACTCCTTGCAGGAATTCTTAGAACGACAAACAATTGAAACTCATACTCTGCCTCTCACAGACTTCATACATTAAACATGAAATAATATGCATACACAACATTGAAACAAATGCATAACAAAGAATATAAGAAAACTGTAAACATACCATTCAATAGATGCAAACAATATTCATAACAACACCATGAAATTGAGCCAAAGCATTCTTATATTAACTCAAGTGCTTCTGTACATGGGTTCTATAGCATCATCTATCTTCTTATACAACTTCTACAGTCTCTGTTCTTCTCTACTTTGTTCTCCTATTCTCTTTCTCTACAACTCTACCCTTACAATTAGAATAATCTTCCAATACAATACATACGAGGGAGCTTTCTAGACTTTTCCCTCCTACAACCTCTAGCTATCTAATCGAATTAAAGTCTACATCTACTTCACATTGATTACATTAAATGCCTCCAAAAAACAGATGAGATCAACTGCTCAAGATCTGCGTTACAATCTCTAAACCATAAAAGAAAAAATAACTTTTGTAGATATTACATTAATGCTTCATCCTTTCAAATTCAAAGCATTCTCAAAATGCGCATTGGTGCATATCCAGATGTCCTCCGCTTTTGCGCTTGCTTACGATGCTCCTGCATCATACTCCTTTGGCTGAAAAATTCATGGGCTCTTCTCCATGAGCTCCTGCACCGTCCGTCCATGTTTCTGGATCTCCGCTTCGCTTTCCCAACTGGCATCTTTAACCAGGTGTCCCTTCCACTTTACCAAGTATTCAAAATACATATTTCTCTGGGTTTTCTTGCTAACTCTCTGATTAATGATCTTTTCCATCTGCGTATTTTTAGCTACAGGCATCTGTTTGACCCACTGAAATTCCTTTTGAGTCTCTTCTCCCCTTGCTTCATCTGCTCTGTAAGGATACATATATGCTACGTTGAATATGGGTGATATGCCCACATCATCTGGCAATTCTATCTCATAAGAATTTGCCTCAAATTTCCTCAAAATCTTACACGGTCCTAATTTTTCATTTTCAACTTATTATATGTTCCCCTTGGGAACCTTTCTTTTCTTAAATGTGCTAAAACCAAATCTCCCACTTCGAATTGAAGCTCTCTTATGTGTTGATCTTCTCTGCTCTTATATTCCTGGTTGGAACTTTGCAACCGCTCTCTGATCTTACTGTGGAGCTCTTGTATCTCTGCTGCAAAATCCTCTGCTCCATCACTTCTGAACTCATGCTTCTCTAAGTCTCTCAACTCAGATACTCCCCTTGGTTGCATTCCGTACATTATATGGAATGGGCGTTGTCTTGTGCTTCTGTTAGGTGAGTCAGTATATGCAAATTCCGCTTGCGGAAGAATTTGATCCCACTGACTATGATGTTCAGCTACTAAAATCCTCAATAAGTCTCCCAAACTTTGGTTTACTACCTCAATCTGTCCATCCGTCTGAGGGTGATATGCTAAGCTAAAAGATAATTCCGTCCCTAGATTTTTCCATAGTTTCCTCCAGAAATGACCAACGAATTTGGTATGTCGATCTGAAACAATACTCTTAAGTAAACCATGAAGTCGAACAACTTCTTTGAAAAACAAATTTGCAATGTGTGTTGCATCACTGGTTTTCTGACATGGAATAAAGTGTGCCATTTTTTAGAATCTGTCGACTACCACAAATATGGAATCACAACCCCGATGTGTCCTCGGTAGTCCCAACACAAAATCTATCCTTATCGCGTCCCACGACCTCTCTGGTACTGGCAATGGTTGATACAATCCTATATTCTGTCTTTTCCATTTTGTGTGTTGGAAAATTCTACATCTGTTGACAAACTTCTTGACATCCGTCCTCATTCCTGGCCAATAATATATGTTGTTCAGTTGCACAAATGTCTTATCATGGCTGAAATTTTTAGACAATCCTCCACTATGATTTTCCTCTAGAAAATTCTCTCACATAGAAATCTTCGGGATACACAACTGATTTCCTTTGAATAATAGTATGTCCTGAATCAAGTATTCAATCCATTGGCTCATGTCTCTCAGAACATGATTCTCACATGCTTCATAAACATCCTTGAAATCTGAATCATTTCTGTACATATCCTTAAGTCTATCAAAACCTAAGGTCTTCACACGAAACTCCTGCAGAATCAAACATTTCCTACTCAATGCATCAACAACCTTGTTAGCATTTCCAGAAATGTGTTTTATAACAAAAGTAAAGTTCTGCATAAATTCAACCCATTTTGCATGTTTCTGGTTCAATTTCTCCTGTTTGGTTATGAATTCTAAATCATGGTTGTCGCTATACAAAACGAACTCTTTCGGAACCAAGTAATGCCTCCATTTCTTTAGTGCATGTATGATTTCATAAAACTCTTTATCATACATGGAATATTTCATTTTGGCCTCATTCAGCTTCTCACTGAAGTATGCAATTAGTCTATGGTCTTGAATTAAGACTGATCCAAATGCAAATCCACTTGCATCACATCTCACTTTAAATGTTTTATTGAAGTCTAGAAAAACCAGAACTGGATGTTCAATTATCTTCTCTTTCAACAACTTAAAACATTTCTTTTCTTCCTCTGTCCAATGAAAAGATTTATGTCTTTTCTTGACTATGTCCATCATTGGTGCACTAATCCCACTAAAATTTCTGATGAACTTCCTATAAAAATTGGCTAATCCATGGAAGCTTCTGACTTCAAAGATATTCATTGGCGACGACCATTCTTTGATTGCTTTTACCTTCTTAGGATCCATCTTCAACTCATTCGAAAAGATCACAAACCACAAATAAATGAGTTCTTTCTTCATGAAAGATGACTTATTCAAATTTATCAACAACTTCTCTTGCTGCAACCTCCTCATCACTAGAGTTAGGTGTCTCAAATTCTCTTCCTCAATCTTACTGAAGATCAGTATATCATCAAGATACACAATTACAAATTTTCCAGTGAAATCCTTCAAGACTTCGTTCATCAATCTCATGAAAGTACTTAGCACATTTCTCAAAACAAACGGCATGACAAGCCATTCATACATCCCTTCATTCATCTTGGATGTTGTCTTCCATTCATCACCTTCCCTCATCCTAATTTGATGATATCCACTTTTCAAATCAATTTTTGAAAAAAAAATTGCCCCACTCAAGAAATCCATCAAATCATCCATCCTGGGTAAAGGAAATCTATACCTGATGGTGATTTTGTTTATATCCCTCAAGTCTGTACACATTATCCATCCACCATCTTTCTTTGGACTTAACACTATTGGTACAACGCATGGACTCAAGCTTTCTCTGATCAACCCTTTGTCCATCAAACCCTGGACTTGCTTCTTGACCTCTTCATTCTCCTGCAACGTTAATTTGTACGCTGCTTTGTTCGGTAAAATCGCTCCTGGTATAAGGTCAATGTGATGGCTTATACTTCTTATGGGCAGAAAAAACGAACAAGGTAAATCGTCGACCACTATATCAGCAAAATTTTTCAGCATTTCCCAAACTTCTTCTGGTAGATCATCTATCGAAGTACTGGTCAAGATGACTCTAGGTTTTCTCACCACAACAAACTGCATGTATTTTTCTTTCTTGACTTCATCCAGAAGTTCCTTCCCACTCATGAGAAGTATAGTATTGATTGTTTCTTCTTTCACCTTCTTGTCTTCAATTGGAAGCAACATATGCATCCTACCATTCTTTTCCAAGGTGTATGTGTTCTTTCTCCCATCATGAACAACATTCCTATCATATTGCCAATGCCTCCCAAAAAAAAGATGACAGACATCCATGGGAATAACATCACATAAAATCTCATCTCTGTAACCCCCTATCTTAAATTCAACTAAACATTGTTTAGTGACTGTTACCTGATGTCCCTTTTGCAACCACGAGACTTTGTATGGGCTTGGATGTGCAACTGTCTCCAATTCCAGCTTTTCCACCATCTCTGTGGATACTAGTTTATATGTGCTTCCACTATCACCTTGCATACCCTATCCTTGGTCTTGCAAGCAGTTCTGAACAAACTATTCCTCTGGACTAGATTCTCTATCTCCTTCTTTGGTTTCAAGAGAATTTTCCTCATCATTAAGGATCTTCCGCCTTTTGCATCTTTTGCCTCAACATTTCATCTTTGCGCTTCTGAAATGTGATTTTCGCTTCCTCCATCCCTTTTTCTATCAGGACATTCAAAATATTTGTGTTTGATCTGTCCACAGACAAAACACTTTATTTCACCACCTCTGCCTCTTCCTCTTCCTCTTGCTCGAAGAAAAGTGTTCCTATCGGCATATCGTCTTCCCTGTGAACTTCCTCCCCTTTCTGGGTGGTTATGAGGTTTCTTCTCTTCATCTTTGAGCTTCTATACTATGTCCTGGGCAATTTCTTTGCCTCTGGTCTGACTTCTACCTTTGCCCCTTTGACCTTGATTTCGGGCCAATTTCTCCTCGGCCTTCAAAGAAACCTGATAAGCATATTTCACATTTCTAATCATCACCGTGCTTATCTCATCCTGAATGTCATATCTCATACCATTCATATATTTGGCGACCTTTTCATCATCACTCTCACGATGACCAGCTCTGATGTTGATTCTGTAAAATTCTTCAGTGTATTCCTTAACTGCCATCCCTTTCTGTCTCAAATTATGCATTCTTCGAAACAAATTAATTTGGTAATCTATGGGTATAAACTTGGCTTTCATATTTGCGACCATCCTATCCCATCTTTTGATTCTTTGCTTTCCTTTGCAATGCCTGTCAGCCTGTAGTTCATCCCACCACAATGCTGCATGCCCTTTTAGTCTAGTGACAACATGTTTTACTTTCTTATCTTCTTCAATGTCCTCATAATCGAAATATTTATCCAGATCTCTAAACCAATTTAGCAGCTCCTCAACGTCTAAGTTTCCTTCATACATCAAGATGCTCATTTTTTCTTTGGCCCCTATTCTTGCAACAACTTTGAATAGACATTCCTCTGCAACATCTTCGACTGCAACTTCTTGTTCTTCAGGTCTCGCTTCATTCTCATTTTCAGATTTACCGACATCTCCAGTATTAGTTGCCCGTCTCTGTGATGTCTCCATAGCATCCAATCGAGCACGAATTTCTCTCATCTCCCTTTCCACAGCTGGATCGAGAATCGATCTTTCTTGACATCTTCTTGGTGGCATTGTTTAGATATGTTCCACGTAGAATTCAAATCACAACTTGCCTTATGTCTCCCTTGCTTACATAAAACAATGATTGTAATCTCTGATACCACCCGACGCAACACCCCTACCTCAGCAGGTTTTGTGTGACCTCCTGGTACTTGGATATTTCTATTCCCTTGAGTCGGAATGGCTCTTTAGTTCCCACTGGAACCTTCGCACATATAACCACAGGTTCTTCTTAGAAATTATGCATGTGCGAACAAGCACTAGGCACGAACCTCCACTCCACGTGACCAACCGATGTGACCACAACCTTCACCCGAAAAGGTGTTTCTGGTTTTGTGACTTCATGATTTCTATTGTGAGTCCTCCTAACTCCTTCGATCCATGAAACCCTAAAAATGGATAATGGGTACACTAGCTCCTCCCTTATTTCTCAACCATATGAACTCCAGTCATGTCTTGGGGTCCACCTCCGAGCAAGTCAGGATTTCACGACTCGTGAGTTCATGACGTGACTCTTCTCCTTTTCCCCAAAGTCCAAACTCACGACTTCCTCTCTTCAGATTAACGACCGTGAAATTCCATGATCTGACGGTCCATATTTTTTCAGAATTTTGAGTATCGGGATTTCACAACTCAAGATCCCCAAGTCACTACCTTCTCCACACTCCAACTCCCGAAATGCCAAAATCCAAAATCACAAGATCAATGACTCCCGTTGATCCAGATCTAACGGCAACTGCTCCTTCTGAGCTTGCGAGTGTTTCAAGACACTCGGCCTTAACTTCTCCACTGGATCCAATGGTCCATGACGAATCGGTAGTTCTCCTTTTGATAATTTCAACCATCCGTTGAAGTTCTCGATATTCCTGGCAAAATAACTCGATGTCTCCTTCTGAGATTAATTTATGCGAGGTAACTTCAGCCTCGTATTCCCTTTGAACTCTTTGAAGTCTCTATCCCTCATGAGCTTGGTTCTTGCTACAAACTCGAGGATTCCAAGGGATTTTTCCCACACTCCTTGCAACTTCATGATAATCTTTGATTATTTGGACTTCCCAGTTCTGTGCACTCCTTGAGACAGCAGCTCTTCAACCACTCACTTGGTTGGAAAATTCTAAGACTTCCACCTGCCTATGCACACCTTGCATGACTTTGTGCTATCCTTGCACTTTTGCTGGTATGAAAACAAAGGTATCTCTCATGATATTTTATGAGGTAAAACTCAGATCTTGTCGACGGACTCCTTGCGGACTTTTAATGCACTCCTTGCAGGAATTCTCAGGATGAGAAACAATTGAAACTCATACTCTCCCTCTCACAGAATTCATACATTCAACATGAAATCATATGCATACACAACATTGAAACAAATGCATAACAGAGCATATAAGAAAATTGTAAACATACCATTCAATAGATGCAAACAATATTCATCACAACACCATGAAATTGAGTCAAAGCATTCTTATATTAAATCAAGTGCTTCTGTACATGGGTTCTATAGCATCATCTATCTTCTTATACAACTTCTATAGTCTCTATTCTTCTCTGCTCTTTTCTCCTATTCTCTTGCTCTACAACTCTACCCTTACAATTAGAATAATCTTCCAATACAATACATACGAGGGAGCTTTCTAGAGTTTTCCCTCCTACAAATTCTAGCTATCTAATCAAATTAAAGTCTACATCTACTTCACATTTGTTACATTGAATGCCTCCAAAAAATATATGAGATCAATCGCTCAAGATTTGCGTTACAATCTCTTGATCCAGAAAGATCTTTTAATGACTGTGGTTGAGTTTTTAATTGCATGTGTTAATTAATCGTTTATGAAGCTGAATGAAAGAGGATGAAGATGAGAGAATATATATACCAGTCATAATGCAAAATACAGATCTGAATTGAAGCAATAAGAAAAACAAACCATAACAAGAGAAGTGATAGCGGAGTTTGGCACAAAATTGCCTACGTTTCCGAGCCTTTGTCTCAGTGGGGGAGGCTTCTTTATTTATGTTCAAAGATCAAAAATTACATTGTAGCAGTACCATTAGGATAAAAGACTGATCTAGTCATGTTCTTCCAGATCTCTAGAACCCAACAGAAGAAATAACACGCAAAACGGATGATCGAAGCTCCCAGAAATGGCTCGCAAGCGTCTGCTCCTCAACAGCTTCCCTACATAAAAATGGCTTTGGCTTGGCTTCCCTTCAGCATAACTCTGCTCTGACTGTCCTCCATGGCCTCAAACATGCCTGGTTTATATAGATCTGAATTTGGTTATCCATCCCCAACTTCCTACCAAAATTTGGGCTCAAAAAGAGTCCAATATCTCCCAATAATGGCCAAAATCCACTATTACAGGCTTAAAAATATAAAAAAATCCAAAGCATAGGTAAAAACCCACTTTTTGTTTAATTATAGGGCTTATCCCCCTTGACTGGCACACGCTCCCCCTCAAATAAGGTCACATGGATATATATGTGGCCAAGCGCTAGCCCATAGGGTTGTGCGTTGGCCCCTTATCCCGAAAAATTGGGTCATGTGGTAAGAAATAATAGAACCGCGTCCTATAAAAATGTGCCCAAACTAACAAGATTGAGCTAGGTCACATGGAGAAGACCCAACCCCCCGAAACTAGGCCGTTCCCCGTGCCTAATGCTTATCACCGATGATTAATGATAGTGGAGCACCCTTTTGGTTGACGGGACATGGCCCGTGCTGGTGGTTACATGGATTACATTCGCGATCGGGGGATAGGGCTAAGCCCCAGCCCTTCCCCCCATCTGTTTTCATACAAATGCAAATTTAAATACAGTTTTTATCATATGAAAAACAAGAATCAAATGTGGGTGTGTTGGTGTTGGACCTTTCCTCAAGGCACGGGCTTGGCCATAGGTCGTGGGTTCAAAACCCATGGACCCCCTAAAACTTTTGAAACTTGCCACTTTGTTTGATGACTGGGTGTCACGTGGTTGCCCATGCCTAGGCCACGTGGCACCACCACATTTGACCAAAAAATTGCCATGTGTCACTCTGCCATTGGTCCAAGTGTGCATCATCTTCCCAGTCACCTGTCGCCATTGCTACCACATGTCACTTTTTCCATTGCCACATGTCACCTCCAGAGAGTGCCATGTCACCTTTTGGATGTTGACTTTTTTTTTTAACTTTTTCGAAAAACGGTCAGAGTGCGATAACTCTTGCATACGAAACCCATTAGAGAAAGTGAATATATGGCTGAAATCAATGTGATGAGCTGGTCGCAATGGGATTGGTTTCATCCGATTCTGGGAACTTTCATTTCTTAGCCTTTTTGAGCCCTGTCAGGCTCCTGGATCCGATTCTAGATCACACCTCCCCACTAAAGGACCTTTTGGTCCCCAAAAGTTTACTGACCAGTCTACAAGCTCGGGATAGGCCACCCAACTTGTCCTTTGTCTTTGAACTCTGTCCTGTGCACCTGTCTCATCAAGATCAACTCTAACACAATCATGACAACTGACAACATATTATTATCCATTTGAACCCTCTTACATCTTACTGAAGCCACTATCATCCATGCAAACAACATTACTAATGATAGCATCAAAAAGATGACTGCAAATGAGCTTATATACTTGTAATATTTGCACGACATGAGCTTATCTTGAAGCAACTTATGATTGATTTTCCATTCAACAATCATTTCTTGTTCTTGCTTAAGATCGATTACTTCATTTGAAACAATTATTGGTTTGTTGCTTGCTTGCACTGCCTTCTTTAATTATTCCATT
>JASDQU010214679.1:0-14390 GCA_032191745.1 Picea mariana | reverse complement strand
CTGGGGGAAACATATTCAATTATGCATATGAATGATTAGTAGTTTCTTCTCTATTTGTTTTGAAAAACCTTTGATCAATCTTTGATTAAAACCAACTTTATTATGAGTGGCTGTTAGCCCACTACTTTTGTAATATTTTTGATTTTATGAAATCCTATCCTATCCTATGATATATGAGAATGTGATTTCAAGTCACTTTAAATATTGTTCATTTTGTAAGTAATAGACATCTTAACCTGGAACAGATTATGGACAAATGATATTCATAACTTAATGGACCAACTTTTAGCATTTCGACTTTAGACCAATGTGAAGCTGTCTCGTTTATGTTTTGTCTCGTTTATTTTGGAATATTAATGTGTTGTATAGATTTAGTCTCAATGGCATATGATGTTCCATTTTATTCGGTGTTTTAAATGGTGTTTATAATTTGTTGTTTCACAAATTATCATTGTGATCATTATATCAATTTTAATATCATGAGTTATGTCTAATGTTTAGTTGATTGATAAAATGAATGCTTTACATTAAGATTTTTGTTTTTGTAATCATTCATAATTATAAGATTACTGTACATACATATCTACTATCTGGTTCTCATATCTTAGCTGTCAACAAACACCTGGAGTTTAATTGGGAAGCATGAGCGCAAGCCTGTCATAGATTTCTCTTGCAGGTGAAGACAGCTGGAGCTTCTTTTTCTGGATCGCACAGAGACATAGACATAGTATGAAACAAATCTCAGGTTAGATTTATTTCCATTTAATTTCTGTTACTTTACTTATTAGTGAAACATGACAGTTTTTTAGATTGGCTTTGACCATCACTCTATCCTTGTTTCATAACATATTAAATTTAAGTTCTTAAATTTATGATTAGAAAACAAAAAATATAAAAAAATGTGCTTTCTTTATCTTCTTTTGAAAACAGTTACCAAACATTGATTTTGCAAGGTATCCTCTAAAAAATTGCAATCTGTAATTACTCTGTACACAATGGCATGTTCATATTTATATTTATTTTGAATGTATTTGTAAATAATTAGATTAAAGTTTATATATTATTATAGTTTTAGCACTAGTTAGTTTATTTATTTTTCTTGTTTTAGGACCCTAGTTGGCTAACGGAGCCATTAAACCCGTTAGAATAGGTCACACCAAACGACTTGGGTTATTTAGACAACCCCGGTCCAAATCTATTCTTCCACTTGATGACAGGTCGAATTTGCCCACAACAAATGGTGCTAGACGGAGGGACTGAATTTAATTGATGGAATGTGTTGGTCGCAAGACTCCTCCCCCACACACTCGCTCCCTTGTCATAACGTGTAGTCACTTAGACAACAATGTTACACTTGAAATAAAAGCTACTTCAAACAATAACCCTGAGATTCGTGTTGAGCCAGTGACACCATTCCCTGAAGGGGTCGACGTCCAAGAGATTGTTCATCAGTCATTCATAGGGAGACATAGTGCCTTAGCTCATATCAGACAAACTGGTAGGCTACTTAATCAACCCATAGATTTCTCAGATATCCAAGAAAAAATTGAAGGAATTGTTCTACTCTCAAATAATTTAGGTGATAATACCATCGATCTTATAGAAACACCTACTCTTGGAGTCAGAGGGTCTGGTATCCCACCTTCCCCACCTGGTTCATCTCCATCCTCTTCAGGAGGAGAGTAATATGACGAAGGTAGTTACTCGTCTAAATCATCTCAGCATTTGACACCACCAACACCCATGGAAAACCAAAACAATCATGCCATACCTTGGCTTGATCAAGATTCCATGGTTGTACCTAGACTACAACATCCATTATCAAAACACCCGGAGAAATGGTTGCCTAAATTTGATCCAGATTCTAAACAATCTGCTGAGGATCACATAATTTTTTTTATGTTGGCCATTAGACTCGAAAATGTAGAGTATGAAGATGTAGTATGCAGACTCTTTCATTATACTTTTGAGGGCAATTCCTCCACATGGTATTTTTCCCAACAACCCCAGATCATCGTTTCTTGGGACAAGTTTGAAACCTGTTTCTTAGAGAATTTTTGAGATGATAAATATCTCGAAGTCTTGGTTATGGAGCTCTCTAGTCTAAAAATGAATCCTAAGGACAAAGTTAAATATTTTAACTAGATAATTTCTTACATTAAAAAATAAAATCCCTGCAGATTCAATGCCCGCTGAAAGCCTGATTTTCACGTATTACACCAAGTCTCTACATAATAAAACAACAATTTGGGTCAAAAGGTCTAAACAAAACACATTGTTGGAAGCCTTTGAGGAGGAAATCCAAATTGAAAATGATATATTAAGCTTAAAAGACAATCTCAATAGTGAAGCTGAAACAACTTCATCCTCTAAAAAGAAAATAGAAATCCTTACTAGGCCTCCTCAAGCTAAAAATCAACCAGAAACGTTGGACTTAGAAATCTTGCAGAAAGATTTCCAAAAACTATCAAATCAAGTCATGGACTTGAAGATATCGACTGAGGAGGCATTCTCAAGCAAAGGAAGTTTTAAACCGCCTTTCAAAAAACCTTTTCCTCCCAATCAGCCAAACCCGACCACTGAAGGTCTAAATTTCGAAATCTTGTAGCATGCTTTGCAAACCATCTTAGAAGCACATGATAATTCTACTTCTTCCCCTCCTGAAAGTTCTGAAGACTTAGCTAAGGAAGAAGGACCAGAAGAGGAAGAATCATCCCCCAATATCTTCGATCACTTCTCTGACAGTATTTTCCAAACAAATTTTGAAATTGTCCACCTCTACAACACAAGAAGAAAAACAAAGAACAAACCTTCTTCCGAAGCGAGTAATAATGTGTTTCCAAAATAGTCGAAGAAAACAAAGTTTAGCAACCTCTGTTTTAGAATACGATTTAGTTGAAGATCTAAAAAAACTAAGGGCTAATATTTATGTTTTTGAGCTGCTGAAATTTCCCCTTATTTTGCAGAAAATGCTTCAAAGTATCGTTGAAAACTATAAAAACAATGATACTAGAAACAAGAAGACTGCATAAATTGGTTCAAAAACCGCCAAAAGGATCCCAACTAAAATGACATTTGAACCTCCAGATAAAAGGGATTTAGTTGAAAAAACTGTATCAAATGTAGATAAAACTGTTTTAGGGAAAACAACTAAAAATCAACAAAATTCTGTTGTTAACACTTGGAAAAATGTCCCACCTTTCTTTCTAACCTTTGAAATTTTTAATAGGAATGTACATAATTGTATGGTCGATTCCGGTGCATCGTCAAACGTGATGCCTCTATCTGTTTGTCAAAAAATTAACGCAGAAGTTAAACCTTCTGATCTAAAAATCATTCAGCTTGATCAGATGAATGTCAAGGTAATTGGTGAGCGTAAGAATGTTCTGGTTATATTATCTTCCAATCCTAAGGTTCATCAAATAATTGACATTATTTTTGTTGATATCCCTGAAGTCTATGGTTTGTTTTTAAGCAGGGACTAGTCCGAGCAGCTACATGGTTACTTTGCTACAGATTGGTATCATTTGTGGCTTCCAGAAAATGGACAACCCAATAGAATTAAGATAAACAAAGAACGCTATATTAAGCACACCGTGACGGATATAAATGATGCAAAAAAACCTTTCACTGCATCTACTAATTCATTTGAAATGCAGGGAATGAATACCTTCTTTGGTAACTTCATGACCGAAATCTCTCCTATCACTGATCTAAGTCAGCAATCATGAATTATGACCTATACTCAGACATCAACATGGCCAAGCGTGTCAAACACTGTTGATGAAGCTAAAATCTAGTCATTGTACTTTGGTGGATCCAAATCCAAAGAAGGAGCTGGTGCAAGATGTGTAATCATCGATCCCTCAGGTAATAAGACTTTCATTGCCTGCCGATTAGAGTTAGAGTGCACTAATAACATCGTTGAATATGAAGCACTTCTACAATGGCTTAGGAGAGATTTGGATATGGATGTATGGAATTTAATGGTATTTGGTGATTTAGAAATCATGGTTATGAAGGTAAGAAACTCCATACATTTCTTATCACCACATCTGAAAAGCTACCAAATTGAGGTATGGAGTTTAATGCAAACATTTTCAGCATTTAACATAAATTCCATTCCAAGACTAAGTAATTCAGAGGCTGATTTATTGGCTAACATCACTTCTAAACTATTTCCTGCAGAAGGTATTTCTCCTAATGCATTTTTGATTGAATTATTGTTCAGGCCGTCGATCATGGACAACATCACCAATTGGAGAGTGTTCGACGATGACCAACATATCATCAACTTTTTTCATATGGAAGACACCTTCCAAGGCACAATCATTGATGAAGGAACTCATGATTATAACCTTTGAAACTTCATGGTAATATCAGATTCTAGATCTCTTGAATCGACGTCTGATCTGGTAAACTCTATCCCTAAATCTGTTGTAAGACTAGAGAAATTTTATGATCTGCATGATAAATTTATAGGGTTAGTTAATTGTAAAACAAATTGTTCTTCTTTGATTTATGATTCGGTTAATTTAGGAACAAAGGACAATCCTCAAAATATTAATCTAGGAATGGGATGCTCCGAACAAGAATGATCTGATTTCATAAAATTATTTAAAGAATTTAAAGAAGTTTTTTCTTGGACCTATGATGACTTGAAAACATTAGACCCTAACATCATTCAACATGTCATCCCCATGAAACCCCGACTCATCATTTTAAACAGAAATTGAGGAATATTCACCCTAAATTAGAATCTACCATTAAAAAAGAACTGAATAAATTACTAACTGTAGAGATAATTTTCCCGGTAAGGCACATGCAATGGGTGTCTAACCTAGTCCCTGTAAGGAAGAAGAGTGGTGAAATTCGACTCTGTGTCAATTTTCGTAACCTAAACCGAGCATATGATAAAGATAACTACTATTTTCCTCCAATGGAACAAATTTTACAACATGTTTCTAGTTCCAAAATACTATCTTTGTTAGATGGCTTTTCAGGATACAACCAGGTCCTCATGTCTCCCTTAGATCAACTTAAAACCACCTTTCGCACCCCATGGGGCACTTATGCCTACAGGAAGATGCCTTTTGGGCTCATAAATGTCGCTGCCACTTTCCAGAGAGCAATGGACATTTATTTCCATGGTCTCATAAATCAATCAGTTGTGGTCTATCTTGATGATGTTACCATCTTCTCTAAAGACAAGAAATATCACTTGTCTCACCTTAGGGATATCCTAGAATGATGTCGCAACTATTGCATATCTCTCAACCCTAAGAAATAATTCGTTGTAGTAGAGAAAGGCAAACTACTTGGGTTTATAGTGTCTAAGGATGGACTTATTATTGACCCTAAAGGAACCCAAGCCATTGCTAAGCTCCCCCCTCCCTCCTCCAAAAAATCCATGCATTCCTTTTTGGGCAAGATTAATTTCGTCAGAAGATTTGTTCCAAGTTTCTCGGAAATGGTAAGACCGTTGCAGAACTTAATTAAAACGGATTCTTTGTACCATTGAAGACCACAAGAAACTCAATCTTTTGACTCCATTATAAAAACAATAGTAGAAGCTCCTTCCTTGATGAGTCTTGATTTCTCTCAGGATTTCACTCTTTACACCTTTGCTTCCGACCGATCTTATGTTGTTGTGTTAACACAAAATATTGTTGAAAGCAATGAGATACCCATTGCCTTCATGAGCTCATATTTCAAAGGATCAGAGCTTAATTATCCAACAGTAGATCAACATGCATATGTTGTTTTTAAAGAAATGAAACACTTCCAGTCATTCCTGCTGAAATCCAGAACCAAGGTTATTGTTCCTTACCCAGCTGTAAGAAACCTGCTAGTACAAAAAGAACTGGGTGAGAAAAGGGCAAATTGGATGATGTCCTTACAAGAGTATGACCTCAAAATAACCACTGAACAAATTTTTAGAGGTCAAGGCCTATGTAAACTAGTTGTTGATTCAGTTAAAGAACAGGAAAGTCAAATTAACACCTTAATTGTAAATCAACATAACGAAAAACAAATCAGTTGTGCACAAGTTGCTGCCAATTCCTGGTATGAGAGCGTTAAATTTTATTTAACACATGGATCTTCTCCTCACCACCTTGAACCTAAAAACAGAAGAGCACTCAAGTTAAAATCTGCATCTTTCCAGTTAATAAATGATGTTTATTTCGAAAGAATTTTGACGGTGTTCTTATGTGTTGTTTAGAAAAGGAAGAATTAAAAAAAGTACTATCTGAACTTCATGCAGGTGAAGCTGGTGGACACTTTGGTGGAGACACCACTACTCACAAAGTGTTAAGAGCTGGCTACTATTGGCCCACTTTGTTTAACAATTCCCATGCGTTGTGCCGTAAATGTATACTTTGCTAAAAGGCTGGCGGACGGGTTAAGAAGGCAACATTTCCTTTGCAACCTGTCACTGTAGATTCCCCTTTTCAGCAATGGGGTCTTGAATTCATAGGAACAATTAATCATTCTTCCTCACAACAACATAAGTATATTATTACAACAATGGATTATTTTACCAGATGGTTCGAAGTTGCACCTTTGAAAGTGGTAAACACAAATCAAGTAGTATCTTTCTTTAATTCGCATATCATCACTCAATTTGGCATTCTTGAATGTTTGGTATTTGATAACGCCTCTTATTTCTCATCCCTTGATATTAATTTATTTTCCTTAGAAAAAGGGATTAAATTAAAATATTCTGCCAGCTACTACCCTCAAGGAAATGGTCTAACAAAATCAACAAATAAAAAATTAATCAATATCATTAAGAGGACAATTTCGGAAAACCATAAGAACGGGTACAATGCACTATATAATGCACTTTGGGCTGATAGGGTGACACCAAAAACCTCTGTTGGTAATTCCCCTTTCTTTCTCACCTGCGGAAGAGAAGCAATCCTCCCTCCACATGTTTTACTTCCATCTCTGCAATTTTTGCAGAAAGTCCAAGAAGAGGACTGCCCTCCTCTAGGAAGTCAAATTAATGCCTTGTTAAAAATGGAGGAAGTAAGAGCACAAGCAAAGAAGAAATTGGATCAACACCAACAAATTGTAAAAAGATGGTTTGACTCAAATTATTCTTCAGTTAGGAATTTCAATGTCGAAGACTTGGTTCTTAAATGGGATAAACCGCACAAGGGCAAGGGGGAACACACCAAGTTCCAGAATCTGTGGTTGGCACCGTTTGTAATTTGTGAAAAATTAGGTCCCAACTCTTTCTGTCTGCACAATTTGGAGGGACAACTAGACACTTTCCCAGTGAATGGCCAATATATCAAAAGGTATTTCTCCCGATGACTCTAGTTGCACCTCTCTGTACATATTTTTTTGTTTTAATTCTCTTTTCTGTTTTTTGATTTTGGTTCTTTTCATTTTTCTTGTTTTCATTTGTTTCTGAATAAATTTATGTCTGATTCCACATTTTGTTCATGAAAGGAAAATCATAAGTCTTATCCTAAAGCAACAATCGAGGTCATTTCAAAGCACCAGTACTAAAAACTGATAAAACTCAAACTAGTAGAAGAAACTTTCTATTAAAAATAGTGTTCCTGGTTTCTCTTTACAATCACGAGAAGATACGATCATTATTAAAACTCTTAACACTGTCCCTATTTTTAAAATAAAACAACTCAAGTATGCCTTCCTGTCCTCGAGATATTTTTCTTAACAGAAAACTAAGAGTCCATATCATTGATGAAGGTCATCAAATGAGAAATTAAATTGGAAAATATCAAGTATTTTGAGATCTGAAATTTTCAGCATCACCTCACTCACTTGAATATCATAAAGTTTCTGTCAAATTGCAAATAAATTCTCGAGGGTTGAAAGCACTGCAAAGTGTGGGAAGTGTCTGTAAGCCTGCCGAGATACTAAACAAGTCTGCTGGCAACAGGTAAAGGCATAAATGATTCCAAGGAAACTTTGTCAGGGTACTAAATAGGTCTGCTGGCAGTGAAGCAATGTCGGGTTTAAGAAAATTATCAAGTACGACTATTGTAATTGATCGTAAAAATTTCCTTCATCTTGAATGGATAATTCTTGGACAGGGTAGAGGTGTTATAGTAGGTTAAATGACATCCCTACCGATGCTATGGATGCCTACTAGTAACAACAACCCTTTCAACAGTATTGGATTCAGTTTCCTAAACATCGTCTCACTCATGATTAAAACTTGTCACCAAATTGCACTTGGACAAAAACACATATGAGGCTAGACTATGTGATTTTTTGAGTTTTGATTGAAATGCTTGACTTGTTGTCGACTGTTCTTTAATTTTTTTTAATCATTCTGATTTGTCCTAACATGAATTTTTTGGTGATGCAGATATAACTGCTTCACCCAGTATGTCTCCATTGTTGGCAGCCCTACATGATTTTTATGTTTAAACAAGAAATTTCATTTTTTGTAGCTGCCTTCACCTCGATTTCGTAAACTTTTTTGAGAATTTTGAGATAATTACTGAGTTAAGAAATATTTGATTAATTTCTTATTGTCTGCACTTTCGTTTTTTTTTTTATGTTTGATTCATGACTGTAAGCATGAATCAAACATAAAACCTAGCCCGGTGTTATAATTTGTATGCCTTAGAATGCATCCTTTTGAAGGTCACCATGCTTACATGAGATCTAAATCTAATGTTTGAATGACCTATTTTAGATGTTTTGGGGTTTTGATCTAGTTATTGTATGGTTCGATAGTTTATATTCAATTTATTAAGATCCTTTGATGCATTGGTTAGTCTTGTCGTTAACTTAATGGTCATATCAAAAGACATTCAAATGAATGCATGTCTAGTGTACTCGCTCCCTTACCTCGCCTCGTTAGCTTAATGTATTAATGATCCATTCATTGCATTCATAGGGTTTCAGTACTCTGTATGTATGGTTCTCATTACAAGGAATGGTAAAAGAATTTATGATCAAACCCTTGGTGTTTACTCCCACTACTTGTTCTATGATAACACACAAGATTTTTTTATGGTCGCTTCTCCACTATCCATTCAGATTTGTTCCTATTGCTCCTACCATTCAAACGTGAAACTATTTTGAGTTATTCCTATTACATTCTAGTTGCATTTATCATGGCTCATGTTGTTTTTTTGGATCCGAATGGGTGCCAGGATTTACTCTCTAAAGAGGATGCGATTGAGGACTTAAAAATCCAAGACTGGGATGTTTTCCTTAAAATATTTGAAGGCTATAACATTTAGGTGGTGCAGGCTTTCGCACATACCTTCGATGGTTGTAGAGAAAAAATTGGGGACACACAGTTCGAGCTAACCAAGGGGTTTGTAAGTGAAGCAATAGAGCTTCCATCGACAGGTGAGAAATGGTTCAAAAACTCACGAAATGAAGGAGTACCGTGGAGCTTGTTTATGACGTCCAAAAAAATCAACTATTGTGAAAATGATATTCCCATCTCCCTGGTTAAACCTAGGTGGCATAGCCTATTGTTGATTCTCAAACAATTCATGACCTATGAGGGTCAATATGGATTGGTATTACTCTATCATATTCTCTTACTCATTCATTTCATTGGTTTTGAATTAAGCATGCCATTTTATTTGTTGAAATGTCTCTATAAAATGTCCAAAAGAGATAAGAGGTAGAGTGTTGATTCAAGTTTGTTCCATCACAGATTGATTAAGATTTTTTTGATTCATCACTTGTCAACTGTAGATGACTTTTGGGATAATTTTTTTATGAGGAATAGTTTTTCCACGACCGTTCCTGGAGTAAACCCTGAGTTAGGCGAGCCACTGATTAAAAACCAGCTTGGTATTTGAAGAAATGGACCAGACTCTCTTAACAAAAACCCCCTAGACGCGACGATGCCAAGTAAGCCTTCATCTACAGGATTTCCTGAGCAAAAGACTGTTGAATTGGAGGTAATTGAACCTCTTATGCCTAAGATTGATGCTAGCCTGAACGTTATTGTAAAGATGGATGTTGAGAAACCTTGCAAATAAACAAAGAAAAAATGCACAGACTTAGCGTTCGAGAACAAAAAGGCAGGTCACCTAATTTCAAGGAAATGGAGGAACTGAAATGATGCTCATCTGAGCTTGATCGGTCTGATCAAGGTCGATGAGGTCTCAGGCTCTGAAATGAAATATTTTTTAGCTCTGGAAGACCGAGATTGTCAAGGTTACAGGAAGAAAGTTATTGTTCCTATTGAACCCTAGGAATTTGTGACGAATTTTCCACTGTGCCTCAAAGGTGAGGAGGGGTTCTCTAGTATTAGGCACAATCAAGGGAAAACAACAGGTAAGGTTGATACATCCATGTTTGACTTTACGCTTCATTGACCTACCATTCCTTCTGTACAGTGTGATGTTTGTTTCCATTGGATCGAGCGGTATTACATGGACATACCCATTCTTCAGGCCCAGATTAAAATGCTTACTACTCAAAATGAATCATTGAGACGATAAAATATCGACCTCAAAGTGCACACAGAGGAAAAATAAATGCATCAAGAGATTAGGAAACATAGTAATAAAAAATGCAACAAGTGTCAAAGCGATAGTAAATTCTAAACTACCTGACCCATCTTTGGTCAATTTTTAAATGGTAAAACAATTTTCTCTCTGGTTTTATTCCTGTTATCTATTTTGAATTAAATGGATTTAGAATTTGATTTTGTTTGCTAAACTAAGACTGGCTACATAATCTTTTGATTATGTAGCCAAGTCTCTTTTTAAATGAAAAAATTAGAAATTAGTTATGGGTAATTTTCTAACTTATTTTTGTTTTGTTTTTCAGGAAATAGTAGATCCTATTGCTGATCATCTGGGGGAAACATATTCGATTATGCATCTGAATGATTAGTAGTTTCTTTTCTATTTGTTTTGCAAAAAAATTGATCAATCTTTGATTAAAACCAACTCTGTTATGAATGGTTGTTAGCCCACTATTTTTGTAATATTTCTGATTTTATGAAATCCTATCCTATCCTGTGAGATAGGAGAATGTGATTTCAAGTCACTTTAAATACTGTTCATTTTGTAAGTAATAGACATCTTGGCCTAGAACAGATTATGGACAAATGATCTTCAGAACTTAATGGACTAGCTTTTAGCATTTCAGCTTTAGACCAATGTGAAGTTGTCTCATTTATGTTTTGTCTCATTTATTTTGGAATATTAATGTTTTGTATAGCTTTAGTCTCAATGACATGTGATGTTCCATTTTATTCAGTGTTAAAAATGTTGTTTATAATTTTTTGTTTCACAAATTATCACTGTGATCATTATATCAATTTTAATATCATGAGTTATGCCTAATGTTTAGTTGATTGATAAAACGAATGCTTTACATTAAGATTTCTTTTTTTGTAATCATTCATAATTATAAGATCACTGTACATACATGTACTATCTGGTTCTCATATCCTAGCTATCAACAAACACCTGGAGTTTATTCGGGACGCATGAGGGAAAGCCTGTCATATATTTCTCTTGCAGGCAAAGACAACTGGAGCTTCTTTTTTTGGATTGCACAGAGACATAGACACGGTATGAAACTAATCTCAGGTTAGATTTATTTCCATTTAATTTCTGTTACTTTAATTATTAGTGAAACATGACAGTTTTTTAGATTGGCTTTGACCATCACTCTATCCTTGTTTCATAACATATTAAATTTAATTTCTTAGATTTATGATTAGAAAACAAAAAATATAAAAAAATGTTCTTTCTTTATCTTCTTTTGAAAACAGTTACCAAACATTGATTTTGCAAGGTATCCTCTAAAAAATTGAAATCTATAATTACTCTGTACATAATGGCATGTTCATATTTATCTTTCTGTTGAATGTATTTGTAAATAATTAGATTAAAGTTTATATATTATTATAGTATTAACACTAGTTAGTTTATTTCTTTTTCTTGTTTTAGGACCCTAGTTGGCTAACAGAGCCATTAAACCCTTAAGAATAGGTCACACCAAATGGATTGGGTTATTTAGACAACCCCGGTCTGGATATATTCTTCCAGTTGACAACAGGTCAAATGTGGCCGTCAACACACCTGCCATGCGTTTTGAACAACCACTGTCAACATACCAACCACGTTTCTTCTACTTAGCTTGTAGAGAGAGTGTGCATTCTTCATTGCTATACTAGTTTTTCTTTCTTATCCATTTCCTTTTCTTAGGTTCCTGTATGTGACTGTTGTTATTCTATTGTGGTTCTCTAGGAGGGAATGTCATTTTGCAATCTTTGGCCATGTGTCCAAATTTGTTACATTTGTAACATTCCACTTCAGTGCTCAAAGATTCAAACCTGTTGTAACTTCTTCTTTTGTGTTTCACTAGGCCTTCTTGGATAACCCTTTTGTGTATGACTTTCAAATTTTTTTATGTTCTTGTTGTTAGCTCTGCAATTCACATCTTTATGTCCAAAATTATTACATGCATAACATAAACTAAAAAATATAGTTTGATACCTGGGAGTTGAAGATATTTTGAAAGGATGTGCTCTTATGAATCCTTCTTCTTCTTGAGGCCTATCTGTCTATTGTTGATTCTGAAATCTGAATCTTATTGGTGGAGGAGTGTCCCTGTAATCTTCCTTGTATATCTTCCTATCCCCTTTGATTGTTTCTGCATAGCTTTTTGGATACGTTTCTTGCTCTGTTGTTTTTGAGCTTGATCCCTTTTCTGTCTGATTGTATCCAAGTCCAGACTTGTCAAGACGAGGTTTTTGACTGTTGATAATGTCATACAAAACTTTTGAGCTATTCTGCATATTTTTATTTTGAATATCCTTTCTTAATGTGACAATCTATGCTTCCAAATTTTCAATGTTCATGTCCTTTTCTTCTAGTTGTTCTTTGAGTGCTTCTTCAATTCTTTTATCTTCTTCTATTTGAAACTTCAAATTTGTGATCATTTGTTCTAGTTCTTGAGTATCTTCTTTCTTGTCTAGGTCCGCTTGTAGTTTCTTATTTTTCTTCTTTTCTCTTCTGATAACTTCTATGATACACATCATTTCTCCTCAGTAGTCAACTTCTTCCTCTTCAATTTCTTCTTCGATTTCTTCATATTCTTTTTCGGATTCTTCATAGTCTTCTTCAGAGTCTTTTTTATCAGAGTCTTCTACTGCCATTAATAGAACTCTTCCTATCTCATTGTCATTGACTTCATCTTCATCTGATGATGAGATGTCTTCTTTGGTGCATAAGATTTTCTTGAAAACTTTCTTTGTAGTTCGTTTTCCTTTATATGTTTGTTTTCCTTTTGAGTAACCTTCATCATTTCTCTTTTTCTTATGAGGACATTTGCTAGAAAAATGACCAATACCTTCACAAATAAAACAAATTAAAGGAAGCTTACCTCTATACCTACCGTCGGTTCCCTTGTTCAGTCTTTTGACGAAGTTGGCCACTTCTTCATCATCTTCCGAGACATCATTGTTGTTGTTATGTTCTTCTTGTTTCTTTTCCTTTTTCTTTGATTTTTTGGATGCTTTTAAGGCTGCTTCTCTTACATCTACATTTTCTTATTCAATTCTCATTTCATATGATGTGGAGATTCCATGCAGTTCATCCATGCTTATTAAGTTTAGATCTGATCTTTCTTCTAGTGCTGATATCTTAGGGTCAAATCTCATAGGAAGAGATCTTAGTACCTTTTGAACAATTACAGATTCTTCAATTTCTTCTCCCAATCCTATGATTGCATTCACTTTTTCATCAAATCATAAGAACTAGGCTGCAATCTTCTCATCTTCCTTCATATTTAGTTGTTTGAACTCACCTTTGTAAGTTTGAAGCTTTGCTACTTTGACTTTTGAATCTCCTTCATAAATATTTAGAAGCTTGTCCCAAATATCTTTAGGGGATTTACAATGTGCAACTTTGGTGAATACCATTTCATTGAGACCATTCAAAAGTGCATTTATGGCTTTGGAATTATTATGACTGAGTTTCACTTCTTTGCCATTTGTTTGTGGAACTGCTGGTGTTGTGTATCCATCTACAATTGATTGCAGAATTTCAAATCCCTGTGCCTGTATATATGTCTTCATCCTTATGCTCCAAAAAGCATACTTTTGTCCATCAAACTGTGGTATTCCATTTTTATACAAGTTGTTTCTCTCCATGATCTACCTTTCATTGGTTAAACTGATTTATGAAAGAACCCACTCTAATACCAATTGTTGGACTACTGAGAGGGGGGGTGAATCAGTAATAGATCAATTATAATCATTTTTAACCAAATAATCCAAGTGTTATATCAATGTAGAATTATCATCCAATAATGAGAAATGAACAAATGAACAATCATACACATACACAGTACATTAGTGTTTTACGTGGAAACCCAAAGTGAGAGAAAACCACAAAATGTTTTTTCTTATA
>JASDQU010214677.1:0-18373 GCA_032191745.1 Picea mariana | reverse complement strand
TCCATAGAAGAAACTATAGAAGAAGAAGAGATTGAAGAACTTAACGAAGAAAGCACATAAAATGAAAATGACGAAAAGGAACTACCTAATCATCCTATGGATCCACGTGAAAACATTGATTCAGATATCATACCTAAGACCAATAAAAGACCAGATTGGCTTGAAGCTACCTTACAAGATGCAGAAAGACTCAAAGTTCCAGAAGGAACATTCAGAAAGAGTAAAAGACCTAAAAGATTATCAAGTTATGCAACATACATGATGAAGCTTCTAGATGAAGAACCAACCACATTTGAAGAAGCAGTTCAAAAGGGACAATGGAAAGAAGCTATGACGGAAGAGAATCAATCCATTATGAAAAATAAGGTATGGGAAATCGTACCAAGACCTAAAGAAAAATCGATGGTAACTTCAAAATGGGTGTACAAGATCAAACATGCAGTAGACGAAAGCGTGGATAAATACAAGGCAAGATTCGTAGCTAGAGGGTTCTCCTAGAAGGAGGGAAAAGATTATGATGAGACGTTTGCTCCGATGGCTAGATATACTTCCATCAGAGCTACCGTATCTCTTGCCGCTTCCATGGGATGGAACTTACATCAGATGGATGTAAAGACAACTTTCCTCAATGGAGTTATTGAAGAAGAAGTATATATTGAACAACCTCAAGGGTTTGAGGTACATTCCAGAGACACTCACGTTTGCATATTAAAGAAAGATCTATATGGACTCAAGCAAGATCCAAGGGCTTGGTATGCCAGAATGGACAATTATCTAATGAGACTTGGTTTCTCCAAGATCCATGTAGATCCAAACCTTTACCATAAAGTCGTGGATAATGCACCTGTAATCCTACAACTATATGTTGACGATCTATTCATAACAGGTGAAGAGTCTCTCATCATCCAGTGCAAGAAGGAATTAGCTTCTAAATTTGATATGAAAGATCTAGGTCTCATGCATTATTACTTGGGACTAGAAGTATGGCAGAAGCGCGGTGAAGTATTCCTTGGACATGGAAAGTACACAATAAATATCCTTCAGAAATTTGGAATGATGGATTGTAATTCCATGGACATTCCTATGAATGTGAATATAAAAAAAGTGAAAGATCCAGATTCTGATCCAGTAGACCCATCTCTATATCGACAACTAATTGGGTCATTCATGTATTTGGTAAATACTCAACCAGACATTTGCTTTGTCGTAAATACACTAAGCCAGTTCTAGGTGGAACCAAGACATGAACATTGGATAGCTGCAAAGCATGTATTAAGATATATTCATGGGACAATAAATTATGGCTTGAGATATACCGCATCGAATGATATCCAACTTCATGGATTCACAGACTTTGATTGGGCGGGAAGTGTAGAAGACAAAAAGAGCACTTCAGGTATGTGTTTCAGCTTGGGCTCTTCTATGATATCTTGGGGCAGCATGAAACAAAAGTCTATCGCACTCATCACAGCAGAAGCAGAGTATATGGCAACATGTGAAGCATGCACAGAAGCAATATGGTTAAGGAACTTAATCTCTGATTTATTTGATCAGATTCCATAATCGACCATAATATATTGTGATAATCAAAGTTGTATAAGATTATCAGAACATATCGTGTTTCATGAAAGGTTGAAACACATTGAGATCAAATACTACTTTATTAGAGATAAAGTCAAGGAAGGAGAGGTAAAGCTCGAGTATATCCCCGTTGATGATCAGACAACAGATATCCTGACAAAACCTCTATCTAGAATAAAGTTTACATATTTTCGAGAGAATATGGGGATCGTGGAAATAACTCCCTTAGTTGAAAGGGAAGAAATGACTCTCTAGTTTGGGAGGGACCACTGAAATATTATTGAAAACTGTTATTTTGTGATTGAAAAATAGTCCATCTCGGACAGATTCTTTCCTATTTGGAAAGTGGATTGAGATTTCTAACGGACATTGATTTCCCATTGTGGTTAACATGGGAAATGGTCCAGATTGTTGATGTATCACATACAATGACTTCCCATTGTGGTTAACATGGGGAGTGGTCTAGGGCAGTCTTTCTTCTTGAGGGTTACTCAAGAAGACTGGCTCGCCTTGCCGGACAACGATTTCTCATTGTGGTTAACATGAGGAATGGTCTGTTTTGGAGGTTGATATAGGAAATTCTTTTCCTCTTGTGGTTAATAAAGGAAATGGTCCAGATAGTCATTCCTTAGGGTTTATACATTCTCTATAGGGTGCACTTTGATTAGTGTAGGAAGAATGGCCCAGGGTGGGGAATGGTCCAGGCACAGCAATCAAGGACAGACATTCCTTAGGGCAGATTCATTCTCTCTAGCTTACACTTTGTTTAGTGTCGGAGGAATGGCCCAGGGTGAGGAATGGTCCAGGCTCAGAAATCAGAAGCAGTCATTCTTCTTTTTTTGGGAAGAATAGGGAAGATAGCCCATTGTTGATGTTCTATACCGAGGGAAGATATTCTTTCAGATCTCACAGATGTGAGTGAAAGATTGGCCCAGATGGTTCAGTTTATTTTAACAATATTTTCTGTGCATGTTGTCATCAAATGATTGTTATGGAGATTGCCTGTATCCAGACAATAAAGATATACTACTGTAGTGGATATGTTCCACTGTTTGTGACTATGTGTCACGGTTTGAGTAGTTGTGTACTACCATGGATAGACACAGTTGTGTTCTCTTAATTGATATTGTACTAGTTTTCATAGGACATTATCCATCTGGATAATAATGACGATGCTCGTGATACTAATAGTAGAATGGTTTGTTTGTGCTCAAGACCATACCTCCCTAGCTAGGAGGGAGTGTTGATATTATGGTAGCTTAGGGAGGTATGAACCTCTATTGTGACTTTTGACAAGATTAGAATGTTCCGGAAGGAAGCAAAGAAATGAAGGAAGCCCTAGACAAGATGTCGGCTACAGAAATATAATTAATATGAATTAATTAGTACCCAGAAGGAGAAGTCGGCCCAGGAAAGCCTGCTAGAATTACTATAAATACAGGGCGCCAATCTCTCATTATTCACACTTCTCAGAATTGCAGAGAGCAGTTTCTGTGCACTGCAGTCCAACAGTTTTGTGCGTAAGTCCCAGGGAATTACTGCGCCATTTTTTGGGTGAGACTATCTGTTCAGCCTAGTTACTTCTTGCTTGGTGCATTAGCCTCTCTTGGCTATTAGATTGCTACTAGGATTCTTTTCTCTATCAGGGTCAAGGTGCTCGGAGGGTGGCTTCGGCCTATGGTTGGGTGACAAAGGTATTGTCAATGGTAAAACGAGCACAATCTTTTATATTCTAACATGTTATTGTATGTTTTTATATACCAAAAGAAAAACAACTCGGAGTGTAACATCCCCACTATAATCCCCAATTTAATTAATGAACAATGTAGATATGAATGTGGATATGGCCAAACAATATAATATGTGAAGTGTATTTTCTTATTTTAATAAATATAATGTGATACCGTCTATTGGGAATATGGACAGAGATGGGGGATGGGTTTTGCACAAGAGAAGAGAGTGTCTAAGAGGAGTCTAAGCGGGGAATTAATTATGTGTATTACTTCAGCCCATTTTCCTGAATTTTATTATCATTAGGGATAAATTCTAATTTTTTGTTTGAGTGTATGCGAGCTCAATCATTAAACTCATGTAAGAGGGTGGGTGTGAGAGTCACATCCCGTCTTTATTGGAAAGCATGGGGGGCTGAAGTAAAATCAACATTGGGTAGAGTGAGTAGTCAGTTGACTTTGGAAAATAGAGAAAATTTGTATGGGGAGTGACAAACAGTTTTTACACATTCATTTTTGGCATGAAAAGCAAGGGAGAGCAAGGAAAAAGAGCATCATAGCTAGAGAAAGAAGGCTGGGAAAAATCAGGAGCATGCTTGAGCATTTTGGAGCTGGAAATTGAAAAGCCAAATTGTCATTCCTGGAGAGTGAACTCCCGAGTGAGCTGCACTGTAACAACAAGTGGTTGTTGGTAGTTCTCTTGGTAGTGAGTTTCCTTGAGTTCCCAATAGAGATATTCCTAGTTATTTGAGCTAGAGAGACCTTGATAAACGAATGGGATGCTCGATGGACTGATAGCAGTGAAGGGGTACATTCCTTGGGTTGGGTAGGTCAAGAGAAAGAGAGTTGGAGGAAATTTGGGATAATTGTAGAAGAATACTAGTGGGCTGTGAGATATTGAGCTATGAGTGGACTTTGAGAGACACCCTTCTCTTGTGGATTCCCAGCCCCATCTCAAGGGTGACTTGCCTATTAAGATTTGGAACAACAAGTCTATGGTTGGGTGGAACATCCTTCCCATGCAGCTAGTTGCACAAGTCTTTTAAAATATAAGTGTTTATCTATTTTCTATGTTATTTCATGAGTTAAATTGGTGTTCTTAACTCTATGTATGTGAATGATTTATTTGTTGATGTGAATGAGTTTATTAGTTGCATTCATGTTCATTTATAATGTTATAACTGTATTTGATTATGAGTATTATAATATAGTTAAATATGTGTATAAATCGAAGTTGGTAAGCTACAATAAATGAGTTAGTACATTTTTGTTTATGTGTACTTTCCACAAATAATGTTCTTTGGTTAAGTTGGGGGGCGTTACATGGAGTGGGAAATCATAGAGCACAACAGAGGGGGTTAATTTTCTATAATATCCTAACAAGCCACAGGTCTCAGGTGACTCCATAGAGAGATCATTCTCCTTTGTACCTGCATCATATTCTATACCAGAGAAAAGAAAGCAAAGCAACCTCACCTTCTAACTAGGTTTTCTCCCATAAGGGTTTCCAAGAGTATATATTAGTGTTATTTTGTGGATGTTGTGTGATTGTATTTTATTTTTCTCTATTTTCCACATTTGATCTATTTTATGCACATGCATAAAATTAGTAACTAAATATTATGGAATCTAAAGGACTTCAACCCTCACAGTGTACATTTAAGTTTTATTTATCAGGTCTGTTGTGAGTCGTGACAAACTATTCTAGTGGAATATCCACGATAGTTTACAAATCATATTGGTATTAGAGAAAGTTTTTATTTTGGGTATTTGTGGGAAGTTGCAGGATGCATGATTCAACTTAAAGAGAAGTCATAGAAACCATGGCCATGAAAGACAAGTCTATTCATAAAATCCATCGATATCTAGTAGAAGAGAGATTTGAGAGGTTGGAAGCGTAAGTTGTTGAAATCAGTCACAATATGAATATCCTCATGGAGGCTCTAGCAATAAAGCTCAAACCGTTTAGAGATGATGGAGGCTCTAACTCAAAGATCATATCGAAGGGGAAATCGAGAGATCAGGAAGACTCAGGAAATGAGTCATGGAAATAATTCGAGAAAGAGAAGCTAAGTTCTAGTGTTGTTAACCCTTCACAGTCCCTATCCAATATGGAAGTGAAAGTGAACATAAACCCATACCAAGGTGAGATCGATGCATTACAATTGAATCATTGGCTGCATCAACTAGAAGTTTATTTTATCATTCACTATATAGATGAAGAGCAGAAGATTTCATTTGCTAGATTGAAGTTAGAGGTCAATGCTTTAACCTTGTGGGAACCCCATGCGAAAACACTTAGGATGGAATGTGATCCACCAATAACTAGGTGGGAAGAATTCAAAATCCCAAGTCCCAATTATACCCTATCGAGTATGTAGAGGAACAATGGATCTAGTGGCACTACTTCAGGTAGAGGCAAGAGAAAAGTGTACAAGAGTACACCAATGAGTTAAAAAAGATGACCATCATGCTAGGTATCTCTCCCAAGAACCCAAATGTAGTTCTAAAGTATATGGGGGGTTTACATAACTATCTACGAAATTAGGTGATGCTCTTCAATCCAAGGATAATGGATGAGGTATGTGTACAGACATAGTACCTTGAAAGCATACACCAAACAAAGGGGTAGCCAAGTGGTTCAAAGTAGAAAGAGCACCACGAATCTTCCAAGGAGGGGAAGAATAATTGGAAAGGGGACAAAGATAAAAAAGACAACAACCACTACACATTAATGCAAATATACCATCAACCATTGTAATAATTGCAACATTGATGGCAAGAATGAAGAGTTGACCAAGCTCTTCCACATCAAGATTCAAGTTAAGAAGACCAAGATAGATGCTCTATTCAACTTCGTTTCACAAGATAATATCATAACAATGGATCTGGTCCACAAGCTTGGATTGGAGTTTCATGATCATCCTAACCCATATCTATTGGGATGGGTAAACAAGGATGCAGAGATCAAGGTAACAAAACAATGCAAGATTAAATTTGTTGTAAGTGTTGATTTTATAGATGAAGTATAATTGGATGTAGTACCATTGGATGTATGCGAAGTAGTGTTTGGAAGCCCCTACATGTATATAAGGGATGCTATATTCATTTGGAGAGCCAATCAATATTTCTTTATCAAGGATGGGAAATCCTTCATCATCAACATGCACAAAGGAAAATAAAAGATTTCACTAGTAAGTGCAAATCAAACTAATAAATTGATTAGTTCTAGAAAGAAATATGTTTTACTTTTTCTAAGAGAAAATCAGTCACGTGAAGAGTCATTAAGACTTTCAACCTAGAGATTGGTCATGCATCCCGAAGGAAGAAAATGGATGAATAGGACAAGCGTGATGAATAAGAGAAAAAATTTCACATGGTCTTCTATCGCATGCCAGATATGGTCGAGAAAATGTATGGAGATTACGAGAAGAGAATTTGGCAAAGAAAGGGAAGAAAAAGGAAGCATCAAATGATAAAAATTCTTTAGTGAATCAAGGGGTTGGAGGAGACCCTCCTGAGCCTCCATCTTCACCATCAAGTTCTAGCTCTTCTTCCTCTGATTATTCTCATCATTCTTATCATTCTAGCCATAAAGATTCTTTTAAGAAACCATTATTAAAGCTTGATGTAAAATTTTCTTTACCTATGTTTAATGGAGATGCTAATCCTGAAAATCTAGATAATCAGATCGGACAGGTTGAAGTATATTATCGTGTTCAACATATTGATGAAGAGGAATTTAAAGTGCAATTGGCCTCTCTTTGATTGGAAGGCACTGCTCTCGCATGGTCGTAGAGAAAACTTCAGGACATAAGTAAATGTGGTAGTCTTCTTTCCTCATAGTCAGAATTTAAATCAGCAATAAGGAAACAATTTTATCCATTGGTTTATTTACATAAAGCAATGATGGAATAGAAAACTTTAAGACAAAGTAAAGGTCAAACTATACAAAGTTTCACGAAAGAATTTAGGAAGAAAACTCTTGCATTAAACATTCATTTAGATTCTTATGAAACTTTAATGGAGTATATTGGGGCACTTCATAGTTATATTCATCATACTTTACTATTGTTTAACCCCACCAATCTTGACTAAGTTTGTGTGCAAACCACTCACCTTGAGAACAGGGGAAAGCATGTTCAAGAAGATCCCACAAAGAAACCTTTCAATTTCCCACATAAGCGGTTTAAGAAGTTTAGAAGGAAGGACAAAAATACCGTCACTATAAAGAGGGAAGAAGGAAAGCCATTTTGCACTCATTGCAAGAAGAATGGTCATGATGATGAACATTGTTGGAAATTACATCCAGAGAAAATACCAAAACAGTTTGGTGGAAAGGGGAAGACAAACATCGTTGCTACAGTGCAACAAGATCTTCATTCTAATTTAGGAGATGAGGAAAAGATCACAGTGGTTGGAGTACAAGGTAAAGGTTCCCTTCATGCTATTTCAAATTCCAATAATGAATATCATGATGATGAAAGAAAGAGGAATGAATTATTTCACATAAGAGTTGTATCTAAGCACACTAAGATAGATACATTATTTGATTTGGGTTCCCAAGTAAACTTGATATTTGAAGCACTTGTCAAAAAGATGGGTATTGAAACTAAACCACATCCAAAGCCTTATCCTCTTGGTTGGGTATGTGATAAAGCAAAACTTAATGTCACCAAGCAGTGTAGGGTCATATTTTCTATTGCTTCAAAGTTGATTGATGAAGTGGATTTGGATGTTGTATCACTTGATATGTGTGGCATAGTGTTAGGGAGTCCTTATCTTTATCATAGAAAAGCAGTCTTCTTTCATCATGAGAAAAAAATATCACCTTACTAAAGGGGGAGTGGAATATATTGTTAGAGCCCATAGCATGAGGGTAAACACAACACTTCTTAGTGATGGACAAATGAAGAGACTCATAAACACTAATAAGAGATATGTATTCATGGTCGTAAGGGAAAAGGATGTCAGAACATCTGGTGCCTTCCAAGAATGTGATCCTTCTCATAAGAAAGAATTAATTGATATTGTTTCTAAGTATGATGACATTTTTCAGGAACCAGATCAATTACCTCCTAAGAGGGAAATCCAACATGAAATACATCTTCAAAAATATTCTCCTCTTCTTAATTTGGGCATGTACATGATGTCAGTTGTAGAGATGATAGAGATCAAAAAGTAGGTACAAGACTTATTGGATCAAGGGGTCATCAGACCCAGTTCATCTCCTTGTGGTTTTCCGATCATGATGGTGACAAAGAAGGATGACACATGGTGAATGCGTGTCGATTATGGAGTCTTAAATAAAATCACAGTGAAAAATCGATACCCTCATCCTCGTATAGATGATTTACTTGATCAATTAAAGAATGTTGTTTATTTCACTAAGTTGGATTTACGCAGTGAATACCATTAGATCAGGGTTGCAGAATAAGATGCATGAAAAAATTCCTTTAAAACCAAACAATAATTGTTTGAGTGGTTAGTTATGTCGTTTGGGCTTTGTAATGCTCTGACAACCTTCATGCATGCGGTGAATGATGTATTTAGGCCATTTCTAGATGATTTTGTATATTTAGACGACACTATTATATTTAGTGGGAATTGGGATGAACATGTAAGGCATGTAAATCAAGTATTGGATACTTTGCAAAGGAAAAAGTTATATGTGAAATTGTCCAAATGTGAATTTGGAAAGACTACACTAGTGTACTTAGGTCATATTGTAGGAGGAGGACAATTGAAAATTGATCCTTCCAAAATTGGTGTAATTGTAAATTGGCCTGAGCCCAAAAATGTAATTGAAATGTGAAGCTTCTTGGGTGCAGTCCAATACTGGAGGAGATTTATTTCAAACTTCTCATTTATTGCAGCTCCTTTGTGTGTCTTAAGCAGTGTGAAGAATACTTTTTAGTGGGGAGGAAAGAAACAAAAGACCTTTGAAACTTTGAAGGAAAATATCAATACCGCACCAGTATTAACATTGTTGAATCTTCAACAGCCTTTCGAGATGGACATAGATGCCAGCGGATACGCCATGGGTGAAGTATTGATGCAATGTCACAATCCTATATGCTACCACTCTGAAACTTTTAACCAAGTTGTTGTTAATTATCCTACATCTGATAAAGAGTTGTATGCATTAGTTCAAAGTGTAAAGAAATGGAAGCACTACTTGTTAGGGAATGAAACAATCATACATACAAATCATCGACCCTTATAGTATCTCCAAGCAAAAACCAAGCTGCAACAATCTCTTCATTATAGGTGGATGGGTTTTCTTCAACAGTTTGATTTGGTAATCAAATAAAAAAAGGGCACAAGTAACAAGGTAGTTCATGTGCTTTCTAGACCTCCTATTGTTGATTTTATTATTATGAAGAATGCTTCTTTATCTCATGATATCTATGTGGAACAATATATTGTTGATGAAGATTTAAAAGAGGTATTTGAAAAGATAACCCATGGTGCACAAGTAGAGAACTATTGTCTACAAGGAAAAATACTCTACCATCTTGGAAATATATGTATTCCTACAAGTGAACAAGTCCATGTAATATGAGAATCTCACACTTCTCTTGTATTTGGGCATTTTGGGGTAGGAAAAACTATGGTTTTTTTTACTGGCCTTAAATGAAAGAAATTGTAACTAAACATGTAAAGGGGTGTGTGATGTGTTCTACTTGTAAGCCCACTAATAGAAAAATCGGGGCTATACTCACCACTTCCTGTTCCATCCCATCCATGAGAGAGTATCTCCATGGATTTTGTAGGGGGTTTACCAATGTCAATAATGGGTCATGACTATTTGTATGTAGTAGTGGATAGGTTTAGCAAGATGTGTATCTTGATTCCATGTAAAAATCATATCACTGTTGAGAAGATTGTTAATCTCTTCTTTCAGTATGTTTGGGTTCACTTTCGATTACCCACATCCATTATCTCGGATCAAGATACTTGATTCCTTAGATATTTTTGGACAAGATTGTGGAGAATGATGGACACAAAGTTGAAGAGGAGCATTGCTTTCCATCCACAGACCGACGGATAGATAAAGGTTGTTAACTGAACAGTGTTACTTTTGCTTCGAGGCTATTGCAGCAAGCATCCCAAGTTATGGGATGAACATATACCCTATGTACAACATGCTTACAATCGAGCCTTACATTCTTCCACTCAATGTTCACCATTCGAGACATGTTTTGGGTATTTTCCTAAGGTCCCTTTGGACTTGATGTATGGGAAAGATGTTGATTCCAATGAAGAAAGAAATGAAGATAGGGCCCACAAGTTCATTCAAAGGATCGAGCAAGTGCACCAAGCAGTCAGGGAACAGTTGGAGAAGAGTCAAGAATAGTATAAAGATCGACATGAAAAATGTAGGGTTGATCATCAGTTCCAGGTTGGAGACGAGGTATGGCTTTACATCAACAAGGAGCGGTTGAAAGGTGAAGGCAAGAAACTCAAGCCCATCCGATATGGACCCCTCACTATTTTGGAGAAAAGCGATACTAATTCTTTTCGTTTGGATATTCCACTTTATATTCATATTTAATCAGTTGTAAATGTGGAAAATTTGAAACTTTTTGAGCCTCCAATGATCATGGATCAAGGTGAGGAAGTTTCACTTCCTTCGGTTGATGATTTTTCTCCCAAGTACATGGATGAGTTGAAGGAAGATATCGTCCTGGACAGAAGGACGAGGAATTCACACAAGGGTGATGTTGATTATATTCGAGTGGGATAAAAGGGCACACATCCAAGCAAAGCAAAGTGGGAATGAGAAAGACAAAGTGAGGGAACTCCTCCCTCACTTATCTATTGATTGATGAAATATTTTGGTGGTCCAAAAATATCTCAGTGGGAAGGCGTGATCCAAAAAGCATCTAGATAAGTCTAAGGATAACTCAAAATTCACAGAAGCACCTCATGAAACTTAGAATGGAATCAACAAATAGAGAAAGGGAAAAAATTAAAATTCCTCAAAACTCAGTGAAATTGGCATCATCACAAAGAGCGCGTCACAATATTTCCAATGATGTAAACGTCGTGCCAAATGAATTTACAGATCAAAAGATATTTGCGGTCAAAGTTTTCGTCAACCTAGCCCAGGGAACAGGGATGAGTCAACATTCGTACTGCTGACATCAACATAAATACGGATCATGTCAATGTCCGTATAGGGTACGTGGCACAAATAGAGGGTGACACGTGTCATGATGACGTCAACATGATGATGTGGCAACACTAGAGGCTACCACTTGTCACTTGTTTTTGGCCTTCTCCGGTCAATCTATGGACCAATGGAAAAGTTCCTCGTGGCATTTCGTACAACCACGTGGCATCTGTACAGCCACCTGATAGGTGACATGGCAAGCTGACAAGGCATAAGTGATGTGGAAGTGACTGTGCACAGAGGTGATGTGGGCCAATGAATGGCCGCCACATGGCCTAGTCATGGGATGCTACGTGGCAGCGGGAAAATGCACAAGGACTCCCAACAACCAAATATTCAAACAAAAAGGTGGGGTTGGTTGGCACCAACCCCCAATACTCCATATTAAACATGTATCCCGCCATATCTGGTCGGTTGGAACCACATATCGCCATATCTATTGCCATTGCCAAAGTTAGTGGGGAATCCCATGATTTGAACTATATATATGTGTGTGTGTAACCAACGATGTATTAAAATGGGAGCTCTATGGGTTTGACCCCTGGGACCACCACAATCATAATGCCAAACTTAGCATCCGCCAACCACTTGGGCCAACGACCATTTGGTTAACTCTGCTCATATTTTTATTTACAAATGGAAATTCTCCAGTGCTCGGAGAGAGGCAGGGCGCGCAACGTGCTGCACCAGGCACGAAAAATGATGCAGGAGTATAGTCATTAATGCAAACTGTAGACATGCAAATCAAGATGAGATTTTTTATGGGCTTGAGACTGCCAGACTCAGATCGAGGTGTCGAGACAATCGTTTTTGGGTAATTCGACGCCACTAATTCAATGATGTTGTTTTTTTTCTGATATGAGAAAAGCTTCTGCAGCTTACCTCCATAATGAGGTATACTTATGCATTTTTTGCAAATTCTTTTATTGAGTTAATAAAAAGGCCTACCCATTTGAGAGCAGGACCCGGAGTCGTAGTCCACTAGGGACAGACAACTCTGACTACTCTGGTTACTTAATGCTGCTAAAACAACATGGGAATTAGTAGTACTTACTTCAACGGTAGGCAGAGTCCCTGAAGTTAATGATCCTTCTCAACAAGGCTATTCAGTATTTCTCTCCTCTTTCTTAGCAGACTCTGAATATTCCTCATTCAATAATTCTTCTTCTTCTCCACTATAGAACCCTTCATCCTCTGCCAGTGACTCATAATTCTGCTCAAACAGGTTCATCAGAGCGACCTCTCTGAAATATCTCCCACCGCGCGTATGTCCAACCTCTGTGTTACTGTCACTGTCTGAGTTTTTGAACATTAGATTTTCAATCCAACTGATTACTGTATCTTCAATATGTTCTTCTCATGCAATAACATCTTTATCTTCAACTTCAAAAAGTGTAAAAACTTTCCTCTAGGTCCCTTAAAGAAATACCTCTCTCCTTGGTTATATGATTCTACTATGCTAATAGAAAACTCAGTAATGTACCCTCCAATAGTGCTATAAAACCAATGATCTACTGATCTTGACACGGTCTTATCAACTCTCTTGACCTTCTTGATCAACGTCGACGTCCAAACCACAGGTTGTCTAGGTCTGATTTCGAACTGGGTATCTGCTAATCTGGCTAACCACTCATATAATTCCTTATGAACTCCTCCACAAAAAATCTCGTGTATATCAGTAAAAATATACATCCCCAACCAATCCTCTGTACTAATGCTAGGGTTCTTGTTCTGGGCTTCAACTAAGTCCTTCTCTTGTTCTTCTATCCACTTTTAAATTTTTCTCTTCGATGGAAACCACCTTGACATTCCCTCAAGAAGATCCCAGTCTCGGCAACAGAACCATTTGTTGGCACAGGGGTAGACCCAGGGTTCAACCCTAACAATGCACCAACAAGCCCTAACTACTAGCCCTTTCCGCAACACCTGCAGAGCAGATGCAGTCTCACCCGAAGTAGCAATAGGGGGTTGCAGGACACAGGTGTCTACAACCAGAGGAAATGCAGAGTGGATCCGAGGCAAAAACACACAACTATCTAGATATTCTTTACCACGCTTAAGCTTACTTTGCAAGCTATATCTCAGATCTAACACAACAATGAAATAAAAATATAACAGAAAGCAAGGAACACAACATCAACAACAAAGAACAAAAAGATATACATGGTTCACCCTCTCCCTAAGGCTACGTCCACATAATTGTGTTTCTTGATATATTATATGAAAACATACAATTCTATTTGCGCACTTAGCTTGCAGATCTCTCTCTCTTTTTCTTCTTCTCTCCCCTCCCTAGGCACCCAGCTGCAAGGTTGATCTTCGCACCTAGTTGAAGATCTTACAATACAATAATATTCTCACAACACAATACTCTCCTCGCACAACAACAATAATCACTCAACATCAACAACACAATTCACTTCGAACGAACCCTCCCAGGTCTTCTAGACCTTTATTTATACATTACATGACCAACGTCTAGGTGTCAAAACCCTAGATCCCAAAACCCTAGGTCAACTTGACCCACATTTTTTTCCTTCTTTTCCACGAGGTTCTCCAAAGCACTCATTGATGGCTTTTTCTGCTTGTTGAGTTGTCCACGATCCATCTTCTTTGTTGATCTGTCTTCCTTGATCTTCTCTTTCAACGGATAGCTTTCCCTTACTTCACTCCTTCTTTTCTGCTTCTTTGACCACTTCGACCCATTCTCAGTTAATGTGTCTTCCGTGCAGTTCTCGCTTGGCTCTTCTTCCTTAATCTTCGCTTCCTTCCATAACCAAGGGCCAACAATACCCTACCCCCCTTTGGATTTGAGCTTGTAACCTCTAGGAGGTATTAGTGTTTATTTTTTTCTTAATAAGGAAAATAAAATCAAGTTAAAGTGTGGATGAAAAATGTTGGATATATAATGTAGAAAACAAATTGCTACTCGAAAGTAGTGAACAAATTTAAAAGAATGATCTTAAGTTCAATTGAAAGGTATATATTCATTCAACCCTTTCGTGATGAAAAGTTGAAAATATAATTGTATTTTAATTTACAAGGCTAAAGTAGATATAGACTTCATTAAAAAAATATTATAAATAAATCACTATGCTTCCATTTGTGTACACTAAATTATAACAATGTTTATTTTCTTTGTACGATATATATCTATATTTATATATAGAAATACTTCTTGTATATCGTCTTTGGCTAACTACTTTTGGGGTTTGAGCCCCAACTTTAAGTTAACAGTCAAGTCTTCATGTTAATAAAAACCTAATCAACTCATTGATTGATGTTCGACCACTCTCCCATTGATTTTTCTTTACAGGAATTAAAAAATGTTAAAAAAAATATAAATCTTTAGAGACAATGTTACCATCAAACATTTTTGTGGACTCTGCCAAAAGAAAAATAATTTCTGAACTCTGCCCGCGGCCTGAACTATTAGTACTCCATTGCTGCCGTCCATCCTTCCCCGCCATGGAAGGTGGGCCCCAATAAATGAGCATCGGTCACATAGGATTCCATTTACATGGAGACTCGGGACCTTGCAGTCTGTGTCTCGAATACTGTCATTACAAAATATCTATATATTCTATGGTGTATATTATACTACCATTTAAATATGGACGAGAACTCCATGATTCTTATCTTTGTTTCGGAGGTAAATTATTGTTTCATAGAGAAATCATGGCTTGGATAAATTTTGTTTTATATATATTTTTTTGCATCATATTTAACAAAGAAGGGTTGTATAGCAACGCAGTCCCTGCTGAGTTAGTTGGGAAATACATGTTGAACAATAAAACTTTTTTCCAGCAGAAAATTCGCACTAATTATATTAAAATGTGATTTTTCAGACATCACCAACTTTTTAATATGCCTATTTACATTGACCTTCACACTCGCTCTAGCTCTTGAGGGAACTGATCCAGAGCTTTCATACGAAAAACAACATAGTTCTAAAAACAATATGACTTATCAAGCTAACAAGACAACCCAAGAACTTTGAAACCAATACAATGATACCAAGATCAACACGGAACTCAGTTAAAAAATGTCAAAGTGATGAACAAGTAATGAATATTTTTTATAAAAAGATAATAATTGAGGGTTGTTTGTTATTCAAAATGTATAATGAACAGTAAGCTGAATGGAACTATAATATTCATAAATATAATAATAAATAATATAGTAGATAATAAATAAATACATAGTGTAACTTTTTATATTTAAATGTGGTGATTGGTGAAATTGATTGATTATGTAATTAATTCTACATATTGAAAGACGTAAATGAAGCAATAACACTTCAATTCTATCAACCAATTAAAACTTACTAGTTAATTTTTATTAAACTTAATAAATCAAATTAAAATGTTAATTATGTGGTTTGTTCCCGTTTAATATTTAACCCACTAATAGAGATGCCATAAACTTAATAATTGTACTCAAATAATAATCAAATATTAAATAGAAACACTACAACCACATCATTACTAATTACTGCAAACATATAACACAACTAATGCTATTAAAAAAAATGTAAATCAACATCTTAAATACTTTTCATAGATTTTTTTACCTAAATGAATTTAAATGAGGATTAAAAATGAGAAGAAACATATACCTATTTAAAACTTTTAGCATGAAGAATCATTTCTGAACTCTCCTAGATACCAAATTTCTGAACTCTCCTAAATACCAAATGTACGCTCTCACTCGCTCCTCAGAAAAGGTATGGCCTGAACTATTAGTACTCCATTCCATCCTTCCCCGCCATGGAAGGTGGGCCCCAATAAATGAGCATCGGTCACATAGGATTCCATTTATATGGAGACTCAGGACCTTGCAGTCTCTGTCTCGAATACTGCCCTTACAAAATATCTATCCATGTACAGATATTAGATATTATTGTTATAATCACCAACAATATTAGATATTTTTAATATTGTTATAATCAACACAATTTCGTATTTCTATTTTCTATTGTTAGTTGTGCCTGCACATATGTAATAGTTCATAAATATTAGTTTGATTCCCTACATTGGGTCAGCAGGCGCTAACCTATGTTAGCCAACGCATCTAGAATGTAATAGTAATAGTTTTCTACATGATTGAATTGTTTGAATTTACATAAATGTAATTGCATTCGTCAGGATAATCTGGAGACTTGAATTGGATTTGTATGAGGATGTTTTTCCCTTATTACAATTTTAGTTGTAAATTTGTGTTAATGTGTAGTTATTTTCTGTTTTTAAAACTATATCCAGACAAACTACACACCATTTAAATGGTGTTTGGTTTTTTAATATGTCCATTGTTAATTCTCCCACACGTCCCCTGGTTAATTCTCCCACACGTCCCCTGGTTAATTCTCTCACACGTCCCCTTCCCAAAAAGAGTCAGCAATAAATTACCAACGCAAATAGGTTAATAGTACACTTTGAATGAATAAAAATGTCATATCAATTCACACCACCTCCAAAATATTATTTTCACAGATGCCTTCCATACTCTCATGTGAAAATTGCTATTGAAGTTGCAACTATTTAAGTCCTATTTGTAAATCAAAGAGAATAGGCATTTTACAAAGTCTCTTTACAAAGTTTTTAAATTTTAAAAGTATTTTCTTTATTATTATTAATTTATATGGAAAAACAACCATATAAAATCTCAATTTTTTTTTATAGAATTGTAAAAAAAACATTATTTTTAATCTCATTTTTTTTTTTATAGAATTGTAGAGAATAAATTGTTTTTGTACATGATTTTTTTTTCAAAATTTATAATGTTAATTTTATATATTTTAAAAATTATGAAAGTCATTATATCCTTGAAATTACAAGGCATTGAGTTAGTCCAAGGCACAAGGGTCTTAACATTATCAAATAATTTTTATTTATTTTTAGACTCTAGATCTATACTATTGCATCTTTTGAATATGGTTTAAGAAGATGAAAAATAGGAAATTGAATTAGTTTTGCTAATATACAAATTTTATTCATAGAAATTGCCAATAACTATGTCAAATTTGATTTTTTTCAACAATGGTATCTTATTTTTCCAACAAAATATAAGGTATTTGTTTTTGTTGGTGTGGGTGTTACACTTATAGAGAACCAGTTTTTATACTAGGGTGTATTTTTTTGAAATTTCTAATATTAATTTTATATTTTTTTGAAATTATCAAAGTCAATATATCTCTAAAATTACAACTCTTTTGATTGTGCAAGCTAAGAGGGTCTTAAAATGATCAAAATAATTTATTTATTTTTAAATCGTAGATATGTGTCTCCTTTAGTGCAACATATAACTTATAACTCATTCTAGAAATGGTAGCAAAAATAAGAGAGGTATGTATTCTAGGATTTCTATATATTTGGAATCTGTAGTTTCGTCAAGAGCTTAATTGTTTAGCCTATAGAAAAATAACGTCAAAGACAAAAATATAGAGAGATATTCACAAAAATTGAGGTTTTTATCAATTTGCAGATCAAACCACTAGGTTTGTCATCCCAAACCTAAATCTGAGGCAACCAAGTCAGCATACACGTTGTCAATTCTACCCAAAATAAATTGAATTCAAACGAACGCGCACGCGCACACATTCCTAATATCATGCACATGCTATAAGAATGTGCGCGCGTTCCTGAGAGAACACACATGTTATTACAAGCTATTTTTTCTCTGGAATTCCCTCATCCCTCCCCCCGTCTCTCTCTCTCTCTCCTACATCTACCCCCCCTTTGTGTCTCCCTCTCACTCTCCCTCTCTACCCCCCCTGTCTGTCTCCCTCTCTCTCCCTCTCAAACTCCTATACATGGTAAGACCTAGATATGGAAAGACTTAGACATCATAAGGCATGGAAAGACCTAGACCTAGACCTTTCCTT
>JASDQU010214676.1:2850-18373 GCA_032191745.1 Picea mariana | reverse complement strand
TTTTCCATAAATTTGTTTATTCTATTGGGACCTGATGGTAGCCAGACTTCAGATCAATCTTACTGAAGTATTTGGCCCCCATGAGCTAATCAAGGAGATCGTCAATTTGGGGAATCGGGTACTAGTTCCTAACTCTGATTTTATTTAGGGTACGATAATCAATGCAGAGTGGCCAGGTCCCGTCTTTCTTATCCACTAACAGAACTAGGATTCCACAAGGTGATGAGATGGGTCAGATGTGCCCCTTATGGAGAAATTCTTGGATCTGACGCTTGATCTCCTCATTTTCTAGAAAAGAGTGATGATGGATTGGCCCATTGGGTAGTGGTGCGTCGAGGGTCAGATCGATGGGATGCTTGACTTGACAATGCATAGGTACCCCAATAGATGATGAGAATATGTCTTTGTATTCTTCCATGACCTTATCCACTTGCTTCTGCAGTGTGGAGAAGTCATTCGTAGAGGCCATGGATGTGGCTGCCACCTTTTTCTCACTCTGAGAGCAAATCATGAAGAAGACAAAATTTTAGGTCTAAGAAATGAGCTTCCTTCATTGCTTGGCAGAGATCAAGGAAATAGCACTAGGTGGGACTACCTCGAGTATCCTGTAAAATTTCATGTTAAAAGTAATAATAACACTGGGACACCTAGACTCATATACAATATGACATTTCCATAAATAAGGTTGGCCCAAAAGAACATCACAAACTTCAAGGGGATAAACATCACACAATACCTCATCTTTGAATGGCTTGATGTCATACAACAGGCAACACTATTGGTTGATGCAAATATTGCTCCCTTAACGAGGCCATCCGATGGTGTAGGGTTGAGGGTGCAGTGTTGTCGACAGGGCTACCCACTTGACAACCTCTATTGAGATGAGGTTCTTCTAGCTACCTCTATAAATGATGAAGTGAAGTGGAGTGACTTTAATCCACATATGTGAATGAAAGAGGTACTCACCTTCCTTTGGCTCATCAGGTTTGTTGGGTTGGGTCTTGGTGGTAGAAACAGTGGAACTCGGTTCCGCGTCAATGATTCATCTCACCTTTTCTGGTTTTGAATTAGAGTCAGCACCCGCATTTGATTTAGAGGCTTTTACCTCAGCCACCAATGACTATTTTGAGCAATAATCAATAGTTTTATAACAGGGGCTCTTATGGAAGTCGCACCACTTCCTGGTATCTTTCTTCGTATTCCCATTGTCCTTCTTTGTTTGTGGATTGGACTGGTTGTCCTAAGGTTGCCCATATTTTCTTTGTCCTTTTTTATTCAGTTTGGGGCTGCCCTTTCCTTGCTTCTTCTATGAGGGATTCCCAGACCCAAACTACTGCATCTTTTGTTTAAGCTTCTTCTCTATTTTGACGACATATAGATAAGTCGCTCCCAGGGATGAGATGTCCAAAAACTCCATTTCTTTCTAGATGTATCTATGTAGACCATCGCGGCACTTGAGCACTAGATGTCACTTAGAATATTTGATACCCAGTTTTGTGTGTAAGGTATGGAATACATTGGTGAACTCTGGCACGGTTTGGTCTCTTTCCTACCGCAGTGTGGTCCATCTTGTATAGAATTCATCATAACTACCAACAAGGTAGTATTTTTCTTTAATAGCATCCCTAAAGGAAACCCAAGTGGATGAAACTACAAATAATGTGGATCCCTCTATTTCCTTTTTCTCACAGAAAGTCTCCCACCAAGCTTTGACATGGGGGACGACCTTGAGTAGCACAAATGTAATCGTTTCCCTATTGGAAAAGTTGTGGACAGAAAATAACCTTCTAGAAGGTTTAACCATTTATCTATGGAATCCACATCTATTTGACCTTAAAATATAGGAATATCAAAATTGATTTGTACCTTGAAGGGGGTGGTACCTCCTCTTGAGGTGGATGTGTCACTTTTCAACAGTCATCGAAGGATTTGTGCAAAGTTGTCCATCATCTAGTTCCTCTGTCGCTCAAGGGCTTCCTCGAGCAACATTTTGAAAGGATATCCTGTCTCGTTGTCTTTATTTTCTCCTAACATGGATAGTTTCTTGGGAGTGCGAGAGCAGTTGTCCTCAAGAGAAACAAGCTTGAGACCCAACTCTCTATACCCTGACCGTGTTGAGGACATGCATTAAAAAAAATGACAAGGAGCAGAATGCTCTAATAGCACTGATCCGGATTTATGAGTGGACAAAATGAAACCACATATTTATAATATTAACAGAGATACACAGTGAACAATAAGAGAGATAAATAAAAATTGACTTCTATTAAATATGAAATATGTTGAAAACTGTAAAATGCAGACTAAAAACAAACTTGCTAGAATGGTGACAGCTTATCTGTGAGAAGAGATGCGATGGTTACACTCATTCACAAGAAGATGAGTACCATGAGGCTCTGAAGTCCTTTTTACAATAAACATGAATACAAAAACTCTAGAAATCCAAAAGCCTAACCCTAGGAGATGAAGCGCCAAAAGTCACGTGGGCCCCGTTTGGGTAAGTTAGTACATCAACTTCCTGGGGTCGTAACTTTTGCATAAGATCTTTGTTTAGAAGACACGATATCTTGTTGGAAAGGTATTGACAAGAAGATTCATTTAGGGGGATCAATAAAATCATTTTTATATAATTTAAGTGACTGATCGTGAAAATATGTCATTTGGGCCCTCAAAATGGCCCCGAAAGTTAGGGAATTGAAAAATGCTAAAAATAGTGAGTTGCCAAAAAATTGTTTTGAGCCAGTTGGAAAAGGTGAGTGGCCACTGAGATCCTCCTGGATCAATGATAAGGAATTAATTTCATTATAAAAACTAAATTATTCACCCTCCACAATGCACATGGGACTAAAAAGGGTGGAATCAAATCGAGGGATAAGATTGATCCACGAAATAGATCAACAATTACTGAGTAGCGATCTTTCGGAGCTCATAACTCTTGATCCAGACACCTGTTTGGGGAAAATGAGACCTAGTTGTAAAGATAATTTGACAAGGAATACAATGGGATAGGTTTCAATGGATGAATTTAGCCATAATATTTCTAGAAATTAAAATATCATTCAACGCATTTTTCATGACTTACTGAAAAATATATTTGGAACCTCAACTTCCCGAGGCTATAAATTGAGATCTAGACCTATGAATTTCTCTCAAGACAAGTCATTGGAAATATGAAATAATGAATATTATTTATAGAATGGTTTCCTTGGTTTTGAATTCACTTATCATGCTCAAAAAATTGAAAGACGGTTCATTTTTTTAGATAGACAACTTCAAGTTTTCGAAGTAAAAATTTATTAAATAAATTTTATAAAAGATGAAGTGGGTCCCACTTGGAGGAAAAATTTTCAATGACATGAATTCATTAATAAGCATTCAATCAAGAATTTATTAGATTATTTACTCTTTATTCCAAAAATAGAAAGCATGCGGAAAACTTCTAGAAGAACAGAAACCCTAATTACTAGGGAAAAGTGTTTCAAAGAAGCATTGGGAGAAAACTTAAAAGAAAGAGAGAACCATCAAAGCAAGATTTATATCATCAATATAGCATAGTTCATCCTTCAGTACACAACCAAATCTCTCATCAATAAATACATATCTTCATTTTTCTTGCTTCTTCTTTGTGTTTGTATGTCGAAGATTGAGCATAAGGCTGAGTTTTTGAGTGTTTTTCTTTTATTCTTCCAGATCTCTTCCTAAAAGATAAATAGGAGTATTTTACAACCATATACACGGTTGATAATGTAATTCATGGTTTTCTTATTGATTCATGGAGGTTCGGTTCTTTCATTTGACATGCTTTATTTCTAATCATTAGTAAGTTGGTTTACTAAAATGTTGTGTAATGTGAAATATCTTTTATATATTAAACTCCACGGAGAACTATTTTGGGGTATAAATTTAATGATTTATTAGACTTTGGGATTTTTGAGTATGAGGATTTTGCAGTTTCCCATCAAATTATTTTTATTTTTGAATGCAATACTCATTTAAAGTTCTCTGAAGTGATCAATGCCATTTCACTCTTTTTCTTGTGAGAAAATATGGATGCATCTTCTACTTGCATGTGTTTCATAGGGATGTTTTAATGAAGATGAGCATATATTTATTTTGATATTGAAACCTTTCATTATCTTTTTACTGTTAAGAAGTTGCTTGGTCCATTTAGAGCCAAACATTGTACTTAAGGAGCAATCTAGTTATCAATAACAATTTTATATAAAAACTAAAGCAATAGAGATTTTGGGTTTGTTGTTTAGCATTCTCCCATTTGACAATCCAGTCCAAGAACATTAACTATATCTTTCAGACAAACATAGAGGAGTACCACCTCTTTAAAAATTATCCTCGTGAGGTTGTTGTTGAGATTTTGACCAATTTGAAAATCAACACCTACTAATTATATTATATTGTCATCTTACTTTAATTTTCATTATTTTTTCACTTTATTACAATTACGAAAAATTTATTATTCTATCATTTAATCTTAACAACTAATTCTATATTCTATATTTTTCCTCTTTGTAATCGTCTTTCCTCTCTTCAATGGTTTTTTTTTAACATTCCTCTTTAAATATAAACCTCGACACTCTTTTCTAACATATCAGCTTCATTTTCCCCTGATGATGTGGAGTATCCACTCAAAACATTAGATATTTTAAAACTTCTGACAGGGTATTTATCCAAAAAGTTTGTCTAACATTATGACTAACTATTATAATATAATACCTACATACTCAGATAATATATACCTACATAATCAAATAATATATTATTATCTTTTCCCGGGATGGGGTGTCACCGAGTACATCGCACGCGTGGACATGTGGGAGGGCACCTAGCCACAATTCACTCAACACCTTGCCACCGCACACCGCACTCCCGCCCAGCATTTAACTCCATGCATTTGTTTTCTAGAGTTACATACCCCCATTACCACCCTCACATAGCTCCAGTTATGGCTATGGAACTCCAGGTCGATGAGGAAGTTAATACGATGGGTTGGCCTCCCAACTAGTCCCATCGCAAGCTCCGACTCCATGGAATTTGTTTCATGCCGATGGATTCATCCACTCATTCTCACACCTCGGCTCTTGCTCCTCGCAGTCTCATTTATGTTTTTCTCCACCTCTGGTTCGAGTTCATCCCTCCTCTCCAACTATGGTTCGTGTTCATCCCTCATCTCCACCTCTGGTTCGAGTTCATTCCTCCTCTCCACCTCTGGTTCATGTTCATCCCTCCTCTCCACCTCTGGTTCGTTTTCTCCCCTCGTCTCTTGGATTTCTTCCCGATGCCAAGGCAGAGAGGAAAATCTAAGTGTGGGGCGGCATGGTATAATGTGTGGGGGCGAGGCTCATGAGGACAAGGTCGATAAGTTTCTCATAATTACCTCAGACTCCACTCTGTGCCTCCACTCCGAATCTCCCTCCTTTTTCCTCTCTGTGGGCATGTAGAGTAGAGTGGTTTGACAATATGGGAAATTCCCTTGGCTTTGCACCCAAGGTCAGCCCAAAATCATCATCGATACACTAGTATCCCTCTCGCCTCCCCTCTCCTTCCTCTCGCCCCATCCCAACTTCCCCGCTCCCCTCTCCTTTCTTCCACCTCCCCACATTCTTCTTCCGATGCTCCACCTCCTCCTCCGCCCCTACCCTCTTGTGCTCAGTGCGACGGTTTTATGAAACTGCAAAATTCTCTGGACATTACCCATAATTCGGTCTTCGAGGTCAAGCTCGACATGACAGAGTTGCCGAACAGGGATGATCATCGGGAGCACCGCGAGGAGTGCTTGAAGACTCTTCTTTGCGCTCTCCTGCACACCACTTCGGACACAAGGAATCGAACCAAGGACATTGCACAAGATCCACAGAAGGAATGGATGTTAGGCCCATGTTCAGTATGAATCTGACGTTCACAGGTTTTACTGGATTTTTTATGTCTTTAGACGATTTATTTTTTTGGGTTCTAGCCCTGCGAGGCACCCTAGTTTCTAGGCTTAACACAACAATTTGTCACGGGACTTTTCTTTCTCATGTCACTATAATTGCAAATTGTTTGGACATCTATGAAGGGTATGGACATGTGTTAGCATTGGTTTCCCATCTAAAAAATGTTACCACGGTCTCAATGTCTATCTCACCGGCTATAATTTTTGGACTCTAAAAGGCTTTAATATATTTTTCTCACTTACAAATATATATATTATTTTTTTACTTTTAAGTTGTACATTTTAATTTTTATTTATTTATATCATGATATGATGTTACATATCCCATCCATATTAATATATAAAATGCATTCTACTTTTATTAATATAATTTGTATTAATTAAATGCATCTCACTTTTTTTAATACAATTATTATTATTGTAAATTACTATGAAGAATCTCCTTTTTAATCTCACCTAATACAAAATATATTAATAATTTAAATCCAATCCCTAAAGATAATAATTAAAATTTATTATAAATAATAATTAACAAAGAATGAGGGTATCATTTAATTTATTAATAATTTAAACCCGATTCCTAAAGATAATAATTAAAAATTATTATAAATAATAATTAACAGAAATGAGGGTAGCATTTTGACTCTCAAAAACTCACGCAATTTCGAGATGTTTGAAAAGATACTTAAACCATTATTAGTTCGTGTTAAAGGCAAGCAAGGTACTATAGCATTCTATTCAGTTTTGACTGATTATTAGTTCTATAGTTGACTTAAAAGAAAAATCTTCATTTGCAATATCAAACATTAGAAATTGTTTTTAATACTTTTATTTTAATTAAAATAAATAAATAAATACACTTTTACAGTAACATACAAGGATGTGCATTAACATCTTTTCTTTGTCATGCTCATATAATAAATATTCAGAAATATGAATATATTTTGTTGATAATAATGCTCACATAATAAATATGTGAGAATTCATCAATTATCTATTCACCGTCCTAGTTATTTATAACTAGGCATATCTAGTTTTTAATATAATGTCTTGAACAATGTCACTACAAAATTAGGGTTAGGATTTCCATAGAACATAAGCCCTAGAGCACCATGGTTGTTCAACAGTGCAAGCGGACCATGGAACCTAGCATAGTAATATGTCACATAAGCCCTAGAGCGCCATGGCTAATCAGGTGGTTGGGAATTGCACGCAAACCATGAAACCTGGAAGAGTCATATCCTACAGCAAACAGTTGTCAAGTGAATTTGAATTTGCTTTGATATATTCAACGGTCATGCACATATACTTAGTACTTCTTTAGAATTGATGGTATTCTTTTTATTTAAATAAAAAGACGTTTGTTTAACTAAATTATTGGGAAGTGTGAGTGTATTGGTGGTATTTAAAGAGAGAACTAGTATTGAAATTAGGCAGAACATCTATGTTCATGGAAGATGGCACATAGTTCAACAATTTAGATTAGTAGGATCGTGGCAGGTGGGCAGGCTAGCTTTGGTAGGTTTTTAATGTGGAAAGGTAACCACTAATGTTAACGTGTTCCCTGGAAGGTGTTCGCTACCAACTTTCCAACTAATGTTAACACATGTATTGTGAGTAATTACCATATGGTAGACACCTTATTCATTTATGTAGTGGCACAAGCAATCGTCCCTATCGAGATCAACATAAGGAAGAGGCAGTGGATATCCAAGGACTTTCAATTACAATGGTAAGGATGGATGTATATTTCATTAAGTCAAGAATAGATTTTTTTGCTTTGCAAAGAAAGGTGATATACATAATGTATATATTCATTCTGCATATGTGCAAGCATAGAAACCCTTGAGTACTCCTATACATGATGGGTGGTACCCACCTTTGTCACTTTTGCATCTCCTCATCGACCTCGTAGTCACCGCAAGTTTTTTCATGTAAGCATGGCATTTTCTGTTTCCCTTACAACTCATTAAAATGAATTGTTCAAAAACCCTAGAAAGTCAAGGATATGAGAATTTCTTTTTTTTTTCCTTTTTAAGTTTAGTTTTAATGAAGTACCAGGCATTGGTTAGCTATGATCATTATACTTTTTTTTATATTTTGTATGCTTGAGATTAAATTTGTCTTGTAAAGGATAAATGTGGGTTAAATATGCACGATGAATTTTACGATGAATTGTACAGATCTAGAATTTGAGTTTGTTGTTGTGGGTTAGAATATATTTTAGGCTTTCTAGGATTTTCCCATAACTACTCCTAGATTGTGTGTTAATGATCTAGTGATTTCCCTCTTAAGGTATAACATGCTTTGCAGAAGGTTAATGAAACACATAAGTCGTTGTTTTTTTAGAAGTTGTGATTATCATTTAGTAAAAAAATCATGGTGAAGCAAGGATTGCTACAATATTTAAAAAAAAAAATTCCTACAAGCTATCAGTCAACACCAAAGTTTCCAACTGATTTTGGTATGGCTGAATTGTATTTCTATACTAATATTAAGACGTGATTTAGCGATGGATGTGATTCTGGTGTGCATTGATAACCATAGAGTTGATTGTTTTATTGGAAAAAAGATGTGATATTATCTGTCGGTGGTACAAAGAATCCACGTTTTATTGATATATTTTGTTGACAAATACTGTCACATAATCCTTCTTGTGTATTCTATTGTCATTTCATAAAGGAGAATTCCAGTGTATTGATGGAGAGAATGATTGATGGGAAATATTTAATGCCTCACCAGCCTCATTGTCATTTTGTTAGAGGATTTCACATATTGAGTAAGAGAAAGATTAATAGGGAAAGCTTCGATGCCTCACCACCCTCATTTGAAAGAGATTCGTGCATGCAACCTGCTTTACATACTTTAAGTTTTCACCATGCATCCTCAATGAATGATCTCAGTTTTGACCATGCAACCTCAATGAATGTGCGGTCAAAACTCAAGTAATTGCAACTTCTCACTCACATAAACAAAAGAAATCAATGTGTTATCAAAACTCAAAGTATATATAACAAGTTGCATATATAAAATTATAACTTCTCACTCACATTTTTCATATGATTCCAAAGCATTCATAAAAATCTTACAATACACATTTCCAACACAAACATCAATACCTAAAATCTATATATAGTTTATATTAATTAATATATTTGACAACATATAATATCTTATTAGATAGTTTAATTACAATTTGTTGTTAAAATATTTGATTTCCATGTTTATGGATTTATAAGAAGATAAATGCAATAATAATAATAATAAAACATATTGAAGTATTTCTTTCTATAGGAGACACTTGTTTCTACTAAATGTTTAACCAAAAATAGAATTGCTCCTTTTCCTTATAGGTGATAAAAGTTAGTCATTACTCTAGAATGTGTGATTTTATCTTCCCTTAATTAGCAATTGTCTTTTGGATGTCATTTTAGTAAGAGTTATCTTTTGAAAGCATTTTAGTCAAAATATTTTTTGACAATGCATATCATCATCTCCTTCAATTTCATTTACGATCCAAAGTGCTATGGAAGTTTGGTGTTAGTGTCCTAGATAAATTTGTTGCATTGATTTATATAAAGGATTATAATCTCAGACATTTAGAGTTTTAGTTTCAAGTATAAATACTTAATTCTCAGTAAATAATACTTGCATCAATACAAATAGTATCTCAAAGTCTAATCCTTAGACTTGATTTCTTTGGGAAAGTGTATGTGCCTAAGTGGCATTGATAATTTATATATCGACATACACTCAACTTGAAACTGGCATGGAAAATAGTATATCAAACTGTAGATACTTAATTTTCAGTAAATAATATTGGGATCAATATAAATAATATCTCATAATCCTTAGCAATGAAAGGTACAAATAAGAGGGATTTATTTTATCCCAACTAGATAAAAGATACAAATAAGATATGAATTCTACAATTTGTTCACTAGATAAAAGATATAGATAGGAATTCTACAATTTTTCCACTAGATAAAAACTACAAATAAGATACAAATTCTATAATTTGTTCTAAGAAATTTGAGGATTTGTCCAAAACCCAATTTCACTATACATCAATTTTATTTAATATTTTTTTATTTTAAATTAATTATAACAAAAACATAACATACTTATAATGTTTCAAATTGAAATTGAGATTAATAATCAATTCTCTAGTGGGACTACCTCTTCATGGCATAGACCCCCCATCTCCCATAGCCAGTTTGTTGATGAAACCTTAATGATGGGATCCACCACAATTCGTGAGGCCCTATGAATCCTCAGTATCCTCCATACCTTATGTGCAGCCTCTGGAATGGACATTAATCGGGAAAAATATCATCTTTTCTTTTTTAACACCTCGATCGAGGTTCAACGCCATATCACCAACATCCTAGACTTCACTCAAATATCCCTTCCATCCAAGTACCTGGGCATCCCACTCATCAAGAAAGCCCTATCCAACAACTCCCAGGAGGGGATCCTTTCTTCCCTGAGGAAAAGGCTCTCCTCCCGGACCTTCCTCTCACTCAACCTGCCCAGTCGCCAGCTAAAAAACAACGGTTGCAACAGAACAAGAAAGCATGCAAGCCAATACAGAATACACAACCTAGCTTATATATAGGATGAACATGATTGTAAAAGAGGTTGGTTAGCTATTGGTTCGGCTGGACTTTTTGTTGGCACAAGTTTGATCAGACCAGGGTCCTTCTTAGGTTACCAACAAAAGGTACCGAGTAGTCTAGAGCATTGGCATTTTCAACTCCTCCGAAGAGAAGAAGTCTCACCCGAAGTGCTGCTGAGACAAATATATAGGGAAGGGTAAGGAAAAGACTTAGGAGGATCCACAGAACCTTTAGGACTCATCCTGATCTTGCACAAGAGACATGAATAGATCTAAATCTTATGTGTGCAAGAATCGAACCTACTTACACTACGAACAAGCATTTAAACACATAACCATCAAGTAGAACTTATAAACCATAAAGAAGTATTGTAATGCATAAGTAAAACACATAGAGACACATCATATTTTGAGAATTCATGTCCTTCTTCATATTATCTTAAGAATCTTTCTTTGATTTTAGACTCAAAAATACATAGTAGTGCTCTATACAGACTCTTGGCTCTGGACTCATGACCCAAAGCTCCAATTCTTAGACTGATATGTCGATTACATTACAAACTCAAGACTTGAATTGACTTGACTGACAACAACCTCACCAAGAGGAAAAGATCAGACTGAACTTAATCATAGTCCATCCGAGCCAATAGCTAACCAACCTCTTTTACAATCATGTTCATCCTATATATAAGCTAGGTTGTGTCTTTTGTCTTGGCTTGCATGCTTTCTTGTTCTGTTGCAACCGTTGTTGCTTAGCTTGCATTGCGTTGTCTTTCACGACTGATTTATGTTGCTCTTTATTGCTCTGATGTCTAGCTTCTTCTGAAGCTTGTGCAACTCGTGCTTAGTAAAAAATTGTGCGATTCCCTATCCCAAAAACGAAGGGACCAACAGGATCCTTTCACAACCCTTGACTCGCCCTCGAGTCAAGTGCTTGGTTATTTTGCAGATTCCAAGAGCGTCTGTTGTTTTCCCTTGTCCTCCTTTTCTTCTTCCTTCTGCTCTTATGTTTGTGATTTCTCTTATTTTTCCTCTTCAAATGAAGGGCCCAACTCTGGGACCAACTCTAAGGCTTGCTCCTTCAGTGCTTGAAAGTTTCCAACTTTATCCTGCCACTTCTTGGTGAGAAGTGATGCCTTTGCAACAAATTGTTGGGTCGCCTCTTTACTACACCCTTTTGGCTTGAACGTGACCAAAAAGTTCCACTCAGAATCTATTGTTGCATCAACTTGATGCATCTGCATGTACACTGTCTGAATGGCAAGTCAGAAGTTGCGCAACTCTTTTTTTGCTATGGACTGTGCCTCAAAGAGGGCGTTCAGTTCATTTTCCGCCTGTTGGATTTGGTCGAACTTCTGTTGTTTCTCCATAGGATCTAGTGTGGTCGCAACTTCTTAATTCAACACCTGGATCTTGGTGCACACCTCCTACAAGACCTAGTTGCATCGAGCAATGATTCCCATCCAATTGTTGACTTCCTTGAAAATATTTGTGCATTCTAATGGGTGCTTGTGTAGTGTTTCTTGAGTATTGTTTCCTTGCAGTACTATCTTATGCATATGATCTTGCAGCTTCTGAGACTCCTACTCTGCTTCTTGTTGAGTCTGTCCAAACAGTGCTTCCAGATGCTCAGAGCGAGTGGCGAATTGTGTCCATGCTCCTTGGAGCAGCTCAATCTGATGCTCTGGCTCACCTGCATCACTAGCTTCATGCATTTGGGGTGCGGCCAGGAGAATCTTTGGCCAAGCTTCAACAAGCCTTTCTTGCACTCTTTCCAAGTATTGTTTCCTTGCAGTACTATCTTATGCATATGATCTTGTAGCTTCTGAGACTCCTACTCTGCTTCTTACTGAGTCTGTCGTAACAGTGCTTCTAGATGCTCAGTGAGAGTGACAAGTTGTGTCCATGCTCCTTGGAGCATCTCAATCTAATACTCTAGCTCACCTGCATCACTGGCTTCGGGCATTTGGGGTACGGCCTGGAGAATCTTCGGCCAGGATTCATCAAGCCTTTCTTGCACTCTTTCCAGAATCTATTGTTGCATCAACTTGATGCATCTACATGTACACTATCTGAATGATAGGTCGGAAGTCACACAACTCTTTTTTTGCTATGGACTATGCCTCAAAGAGGGTGTTCAGTTCATTATTTGCTTGTTGGATTTGGTCGAAATTCTGTTGTTGCTCCATAGGATCCAGTGTGGTTGAAACTTCTTAATTCAACACTTGGATATTGGTGCACACCTCTTGCAAGACCTAGTTGAATCGAGCGATGATTCCCATCCAATTGCTGACTTCCCTGAAAATCTTTGTGCATTCTGTTGTGTGCTTGTGTATTGTTGCTCGAGTATTGTTTCCTTGCAGTACTATCTTATGCATCTGATCTTGCAGCTTATGAGACTCCTACTTTGCTTCTTTCTTAGTCTGTCGTAACAGTGCTTCCAGATGCTTAGCACAAGTGGCGAGTTGTGTCCATGCTCCTTGGAGCAACTCAATCTGATGCTCTGGCTTGCTTGCATCACTAGCTTCAGGCATTTGGGGTGTGGCTTGGTGAATCTTCGGCTAGGCTTCAGCAAGCCTTTCTTGAACTCTTTGCAGCATGTGCTCAATATGGGCCTTGTCCTATTCTTCTTGTTGTCTTGGTGATTTCACAAGGAATGCTTCCTCCCTCGCAACCTCGGAAGACCTCTCGGCCTGCTAGAGCCTTTTATCCAGTTGATCAGTTGATTCTATAATCAATCCAAATAAGCAATTCAATGACCATTGTACCAGGTCAGTGAATGAAGTCACTGCATCTCTGGGTGCTTGTGTCTGCAGTGGAACTCCACTGGCCATTGAATGCTCTGAGTGGGTCACTACCTCCTCCTTTGTTGATGATCCTGGTGCGATCCTCAACCTTAGCGTTGAGGGAAAGAGAGTCAGTGACAGCAACCTGCCCTCGACGGCACGATCGCTCTCACCAGGACCTTCAACAATCACGGCCCAAAGAGTTAACAACTCTTCTTACTCCCTCGGGAGTCTTCTACCCACAGTACGATTCTCAGTGATCTCCCTTTCACTAGTCAGGAAATCAGGTTTCGCGGACTCGCGAACCTTGTGTGCACCTCTCGTGCAATATGAAACTCCGAATCCCGATCCCCGATGTCAACGGTCAACACATACGTGTATCGGGGATTTCCATATCGGGAAATCGGTAGATGAAAGGTTGTGATTTTCTTACCTTTCAAAACCCCGAACGCCAATGCGCGATGCCATGTGCTGTCCTCCACTCCGTCTCCATGGGACCCGTCACAACTCGGGGCTTCGCGGTTTTCTCCATGTTCCCTTCGACTTCAAAAATGCCGAAGTGTCGAGCCCTGACTCCTTGGGATCTCGTGCCACCTGTCCCTCCGATGATTGACGGCTCCGATCAATTCGGGAAATCGCAACTCACAATTTCGGCGTGCATGCAACTCTTCCACTCACCAACCCCTATATGTCGATGTTCAATAACAAGCGGAATTCCTCATGCGCCTGTGAGTTAACCCCCTCGCAACTCCTCCGCGATCCGATGGTCTGCGAGATTTAGTGACTCTCCTCAATAGTTTCAAGTCGTCGCTTCTCTTCCTCTTGAGAATCTTCCAGCTCCCAAGCTTTTCCTTGGTTCAACTCTCTCCCAGGCCTGTTCCTACAACATGAACACGGAACTATCCCTCCTGAGTTGAATCCTCTCCGATTTCTTCAGAGAAACTTGAGCACAATGCCTACTCTCCACCTTCAACAACTTCTAAAGTGTTGAGTTCTTCCTGGACTCTGGGCACTCACAACCACTGTAATCCTGGACTTTCTTTTCTCAGGCTTGCTACTGAGACTTCAATCCGACCTGCACTTCACCTGCACGGCTCGAATAACCCAACACGATTCTGGTCGATGAGAATAAGAGTTTCACTATTGAACCTCCTCAACGCACTCTATGCAGAGGAATTCGACTGCACTCTATGCAGGAATCTCCTGGTTCGAACAGTGAAACACTTGAAACTTATTCTCTCATTCTCTCAGGTTACAAACCTGATATGCAATCACATATGTAGCATATAAAAGATAGGCATAAAAGGAAGCAAGTATGCAACAACATAATATCAACAACACACAGAGATCAAACACATCCATGGAATTGAATCAAAGCTTTCCTATTAATTCAATAACTGTACATGGGCGTTCTTCACAAGTTCTCTGCTCTGCTCCTCTTCTCTCAATGCTAATGCTGAATAATCTGAATGAGAATAGCCTCCTACAATGTACAAAGGAGGGTGCCTATATTCCGTTTTCCCTCTCGAAAGCAAACTGTCTAATCTACAGTTAATTCCTATCTAACATCATTGAAACTATTAAATGCCTTCCTATCTACATTACAATACAAGTGCGCTTCTTATGAATTATTTCATTCAAATGACGGCGCAACAATCTTTTCAAAGAAATTCAAAATGTGTGTGTTGGCGCTGTCCAGCTATTCTTCTCTTTCCACACGCTGGTTCGCTTGATGAAGTGTAGATGCTCCTGCATCATACTCCTCAGCTCAAAAGATTTCATGGGCTCCTGTCCATGAGCTCCTGCACAGTCTGCCCATGTTTCAAAATCACTGCTTCTGTTTCCCAGCTGGCATCCTCCACTGGGTGATTTGTCCACTTCACCAGGTATTCAAAACAATGCTTTCTCCTGGTCTTCCTTCCAACTCTCTTATCCAGTATGCACTCCATCTGAGGTTTCTGCGCAACTGGCAACTGCTTCTGCCACTGGACCACTGGTTCCTCAGTTCCAGTGCCTGCTTCTTCAGCCCTGTAGGGGTATAAATCCGAAATGTTGAAAATCGGAGATATCCCGATGCCCCCTGGCAACTCAAGCTCATATGCATTCTCCCCGAATTTCTTCAAGACTCTGCACGACCCGATTTTCTTCATCTTGAGCTTGTTGTATGTT